>JABUQX010043927.1:0-51946 GCA_015478945.1 Trachelipus rathkii
TGGCTCGTTGGAAGAAAAGAAACAAAGTTTTGTCCATTCTGATTATATATATTATATATATATATATATATATTTTTTATTATATGATATATATATTATTATATTATATTTTTTAACTTATGTATATATATTTTTGTTGTTTTATAATGAATAAGAGATATGCAAGACAATATATTTAATTATATTATTAGGCTATATTTTATCAGTGTTATAGTTCTATTTTCTACAGTTTGTCATAAAAAGAGGCAAGTTTAGCTTTTAAATCTGTGCAACTCCAAATTCTGAGTTCCTAATAATTCTCAGTATGCATATAGTGTGATTATATAAAGTATATAATCGTTAGGGCCTTATAAACTATTGGCTACCGATTTCATATTCCACTATACCTATAACTATATATTATACCATATAAATATACCGTTCATATACTCCATGTAAATTTTGGGTCGGTCTAACCTATATGTTATTTCTTTTAATTTTATGTATGCCTATTCATTATTGGTAGAATATTTTAATCTTTAACATTTTAAACAACAACAATTAAAATGCCTTTTCATTTCTGATAGTTATATTAGTTGTATTAAATAATTAAATAAGAAAATAATTTTATTATATGGAAACTAATGATATTAATAAACTGTGTCTCAAAAAATTCATGTACCGCTAACGATAAATTGTGAGGTGAAATTAGGTCATAATCTACTTTATTTTTAATTCTATCTTTCTTAATTTTTATATAACATTTTTTATTCTTATGTTAGTATATATTTATTTATATTTATATCATATATTATATGTAATAATAATTTCAAATTCTTTATTATTCCGATATTTTAATATTAATATATAACAATTTCTATATAATAAAAATTAAAAATAATAAAAGTTAATAATTCTTATATCTCATAATCAAAGATGGAATTTATTAAAAAATGATATGGCCTAATTAACCCCACAATGGTTGAGTTCGATATTTCATCATCCTTCAAACTCTGAGTTCTAATAATGAGCTTTATTTTAAACTTTTAATAATAATTACTATGTGTTTTATGATATTACATATTATTACTTTTATTCTTTTTGTGATGCTTAATGACTATACTTATGATTCTCTTGAGCCTATATTTGCATTTTCAGAAAGAACGCACAGTCTGCTCCAAAAAATATGGGTGTATTGAGCGGAGACGACCGGAAAGTGGGGCCACAGTTATTGACTCGCAAGTTAGTTTTGCTACATAATATGGTGCCGAACACGTCTCCCTAACTCCCATATCTCTTTATACTACGCTCTATATTCTGATATATATTTCAATATTATATATACTATTCTTTTATATTTCTAATTATATATGTATATATATCTATTTAATATATTATAATATAATATATATTATTATATATTATATTACATATATTATATTTTATTAAATTATTGAGTTTAATATAATAGGGATTTATTATAATATTATATATATATATATATCTTAATATTATATATTATATATTTATATATTAATTATAATATATATTATTATATTATTATATTATATATATATAATATAATATATATATAATATATTAATTTAATTATATATACTATAATATATTTTAATAACGGTAGTATATAAAGTATATGACGAGTATGACTATAAAATGTAATTGTTTAATTAAGGTCGTACACATGATCTTCATCAGATTTCAGTGTGCCTACCGTCTTGTTAGCTCGTCAAAATAAACCGCTTAGAATTATCTACTCATAAAACTTTAATCATATTTTGAATTCAAGCTTAGCACTTGGCCTACTATATATTACAAAATATCTATATAAAAAAACAAATTCTAATTTAATTTAAATAAAATTGCTTATAAAAAATATAAAGTTTTACATACATTAAACAATTGTGATCTATAATAATTATAATGAATTAAATAATAATATAATAACGTTAGTCCATAATTTAATATAATATTAATAAATAATATATAATCATTTATAATTTTAAAATCTATTAAATAAAATAAATTAATAAAGTTAATTCCAATTTAAAATTACTTCCCAAAATACATTAATATGAGATAATACTAAAAAATAAAATTATAAATACTGGAAAAATAAAAATTAAAATAAATTAAATTTTATAATAATTCAACCAGAATTTGTTATTGATAACTAAATATTTTATAAATTGACTATCTCAATATAATGTAGACATTAAGGGAAGAGGGATAAGAGAGATAGAATAGCAAGGTGAAGAAAGAAAGAAAGTAAAAATAAGATGCAGAGAGTATTTCTCTAGAAGAGAGAGAGATTAGCTATCAGATAAGTCATAAAGAGAGTAAGAAGAGTAAGTGAGAGAGAGTAGAGATGATCGAATTATAATGATTGTGCATGACTAAATAACGTACTATGTATGTCGTATAATAATAGTAATAATTATATGCGGGATATTAATAATATAATTGATATAATATGATATATATATAATTGTGAAATTATAATAACAAACAGTGAATAAAATAATATATTAATGATGGATAGAGAATTTATCGACCTCTGATTGGATACTCGGATGATAATAGTATAAATAATTTATATGATGGTGGTGAAATCGAGAGAATTATCAGTAAATCAATCATTATATATTATGATAATGAAATAATATATAATCATCATTATTTTATATTATTAATTTATATATATATTATAATATTTTTTGTGAATATATATATATATATTTTTACTATTTATCTTCACTTATTATTATTATTAAAAAAAAATTTATTTATTTATTATTAAGAATTATTTTCTTTGGCATTTTCTATTCTTATTAAAATGTTTATGAATTTCAAAATATGTATTCATTATTTTAATAGTAGCTATAATTTCATTATAATATAATGATTTTATTTTTTTACTCTCATATATCTATTAGGACATAATCTAATAAACCTGTGATTACGGGAATAATAAAAATACCTGGAATATATATAATTATATTTTATAAATTTTTTAATTATCATATTAATATATATATTATATTATTACTATAATATATATATATATATAATATATATATATTATATTATATATTATATAATATATATATTATTTATAATATATATATATCTTATATAGGTGCAGACTTCTCAAGTATGTAGAGCCTAATGGAGCGTATCAGAGCCTCGCTGGTACTTCATCGTATACGTCATAAGTGTATTTATCTGAATTGAAAATTAATCATCAGCTAGTTTTTTTCAATTGATAAATAATTTTGAAAATGCACTCTTTAGAAAAATTTACTTTTGTGATCAGAGAAAACATGATACGAAGATTTAGTTAATATAAGAATTTAATAACTCTGTATCAGTTGTATGTAGTTTTTTTATATACTATTATTTAAAAAAGTATACTGAGGAGAGCGATAGCGAATATGACTTTCTACAGTTGGTCTGGCACTATAATGAGTAATGTAAAAATACATACGTCTGGCGCTATTACTGAAGAGAAAGGTTTTGTAAAAATGTTGGGATATTGTCTATGTTAGGCGGATTGGAAATGCGCAATCGTCCTTGTTGAACTGTTCGTTAAGCAATGATATTGTGTGATCTATTTTATAGTATTATGATATTAATTGACATTATATCTCTGTATTATTATATTATTTATTATTATATTATTATTATTATTATTATTATTATATATATATATATATTACATATTAATAAAAAATAAATTTATGTTAAATGAGTTTATTTACATATAAGTAAGTGATATCTAATATATAACAAATTATTTATAGTGAATCAAATTTTATATTGTATGTTTGTATTTTTGTACGTTTGTATGTGACAATTACTAGTATATATATATATAATATATATTATATTATATTATATATATATATATATATATATATATATATATATATATAGTAAAAATTCGTTATAATAATCTTATCATTCAGGTTATTTTTGTCCATAGTAGTAATGCGAAACAGTGTCTGTTAAGTATTATATATCTTATTTCCAACTTTTTTTCTGTGTGCATATTCTCAGAGATGCGTTCTGTATAACATTGATGAGTTATGTGGAAATATCACGTAATTATCAGATATCATGATTAAGACAGTGTGATGTTGAATTAAGTTATAGCTATGAGCTTGTAAATTTGAGTATTTTTTGACATGAGAGTCCATTGTTAATGAGTGCTTTGATACTAGTGAAATAGAAACAACATCTAGAAACATAGAGATCAAAGCTGGAGACTTGCAAGATATTGCCATCATACTTTGTATTTTTGACTTACTTTTTTCGCTCATATAATGGCACAGGTGATTGTTTTTTATCAAAATTCCAATCAAAGGAAGATTTTGCCCAAGAAAACATAATTTCATAAAACACAGCCGTAGTGAGTGAACTAAATTGAATTAGTATAGACAATTTTATAATAATGGTAATACATCATTTCATGAATGATGAATTTGTGAGGCTGAACATAGTGTGAGTTTTGTGTGATAGAGACGTCGTTAAATTTAATGTTCAAAATTCGTTAATACGATAATTTCAAAAAGGACTATGTCGTATTCGTAGTTTGAATGATACTAATATTGGTCTATGGAGAGTGTTTTTGCTTTAGTCTCAATTTACATAAATCATTGCAAACAACAGTTTTTTTTCCTTCCATTGTTGCTTAATAAAGTTCCACTTAAATTTCCTTAGAATTACGGCATGTTATATATATCCCTCACAGTTATTGTTTGTTGAGCCTTGTGTAGATAAAGTGATGCCTCGTTATGTGTTGTTTTTTCAATATTTTATTTCTTTAAAGTGAAAAACTTAGTAACGAAATTAATTAAAATTTGTAAGTATAATTAAAAATTCACCGTGCTAGAATTTTTTAAGAAATGCTGAATTAGAGCTCTATAATGATTCTTTTTCATGAGGTCATATAAAGTGAATAGTCGTGATATGAGTAATCTACTTTTGAGAATTTAAGTTGCTTCTAATAATTTTATGTTTAAACTATAATCCAATTGGAACTCCCATAGTTGAAGTAGACGAAAGACATTTTTGTAGATATTAAAAAAATGAATTAAAGCAATCGTGCTGTTATAATTCGGAATACAATATTAGTGTGCTAAGATTAAGACTTCGTTATGCAACTCGTATCGCGTGAGAAAAATTGTTGGTGGTAAAATTGACTATTACATGCTCGTTGAATTCACTGAGTATAGCTTAATATTACTACTCCATTGTTCATAAAACATTCGTTAATTTGCTTTTCATTTTCTCCTAGTTTGTAGTATATACCATTTGACGTCTATATATAAAAATCGGTGTATTGGTATTTAAGCTACAACTAATTTAATTTAAAGAAAATATAATAATTTTTAATTATGATATGAATATTAACCTAATTTGTTAAATTTATATTTTATTTACTCACTCATATAATATGATACGAGCTTCAACTTGAAACTTTTTTTTCTTTAGCCTAATCACGCTTCCTTCTTCCTTATCAACCAAAATTTAGTATCTTGGAGAATTCCACATGTAATCTTTACAGATAAATATATTATATTTTATAGTTAATAAGATTTCATTTATAATGATTTATAAATTAAATAATAAGTATATATTATATATTTATTTATACCTATATATTATTTATATCTCAACATTCTTAGTGATCATCAAAACCAATAGTATATAATATATATTATATATATATATATCTATATAATATATATTATATATGATATATATATTATATATATCTATATAGTTTAATATAATCATATTATATATATATTAATTTATATATATATAATATATCTCTATTATTATATATATATTATTAATATATATATATATATATATATATATTAATATATATATAAATATATATTATTAATATATTTATTAATATTGTATATTAATATATATTATATATATTATATTATTATATTAATTTATATAGGATACATTTATCCATATATTCTAATATATATTATATATATTATAACTCACATAAATTATATTATTAATATATTTATTATATAATTTTGTCAAATTATTTGGAATATTTCCCCAAACAGGTGAGAAGAACGCTTATACTTAGGGTACTGAAAATAGTATAATTATCCTATACCGGTTATCCCGTATTCTAAATATATTATATAATTACGATTCCGATGTACAGTCACCCAACATGCAATTCAATTTCCCGAGTATAATCAAAATTTATATAAATCCATCTGACTAAAAAGAAGTTCTTTCGCTGTGCCCACTCACTGAGTATTACGATTAAAAAATACTTTTGACCTCGTGTATACCACGGATATTTGCCGGATATCGGAATTGTCCAGTCTGTTATGGTAATTCTCTCTTTCATATTTTTGTTTTCAAATGTATTTTACAAGATATTCAATTCAAAAGGTTTCGCTGAGAATGTTTAAATCATGGTTGTTGGAAAAAACTGCTCTTAAATTCTCTCCCCTGAAACATGAATATGTTTGGTATTTCATGTTGGGCTTATTATTTATTAAGTCAACAGTGGTTTAAATTTTCATGAATACTAAATTACTATAAATACAGATTCGTAATAGGCGTTGCTGAGATATTGCAAAATCTGATAGATAAGATATACAGACGAAGAGGTCAGTAATTCTAGATAGTAAATGAAGTATACAGAGAGAGCAGAATTGTAAATTGTATTTAGAATATTAAATAGAAAAGGGGTGTATATATAAGTATTAATTTTAGTAGCTCATCATATTGAGTTGTGAATTAATGAGTTAGAATGTGCATAAGGTGAGTAGGATAATTTATATAAATTAGTAAATAATAATTAATTACGAATCATATATTAATAAAACTGTAGGTATTAGATAATTAATGATAACTTATTACTATCGTTATGAAAGTGACACTACCTACTTAATTTAGGAGCTAGAAAAGAAGGCTAAGTCACCATTCACACAGCCGATATTGAGGGTATTTTGAAATGAAAGGCTAGACATTACAGTAAGCAAAGAGAATGAAAGAAAACTCAAAAGGAGGTGGAGCTTGGAGTAGCATGATGCGTGAAATTACCGCGGTCAATGCTTGGTATTTTCAAGCGGCGCACCATCGCAAGTCTCCCGGTAGTTAGTAAGGCGAAAACCATAAATCTTGTTAAATAGGAAGTATACTTTGTCAGTAGACCTCGAGAACTGAAAGCCGTACTGGCGATTTGAAAAGAAGAGAATGAATTCAGTTGGCTCTAAGAAGTGATGAGTTTGAGAAGGGTTATCAAAGATCTTAGATAGAGATGACAAGTTAGAGCTATAGGGCGTAGTTAGAAAGATCAGAGCGGCTTCTTTTTCGGAATGGTTGGACACATATGCGCGCTTCCAACCACTGAGGGAAAGTGCTAGTCATATAGAATCAGTACGAGAACTATAGTTGAACGAGGGCGGGTCAGATCGGAAGCACAAGACTCCCTCCCTTATAACATGCGGAGGAATGCATCCGGGCCACTCGCCTTCCTCACGTGCATCCAGACGGAGATTTTCATTTATGCAGGCCCATGCAAATAACGCGTATCAGAAATAGTTACTCACAGTGCGTAAAAATGGCGATAGGACCTGTGGTAGAGATAAACCGGAGGAATCGAAAGCGAATGACAGAATCATCCAAGGTTGAGTTTAGAGGAAAATAGGAGACAAAGAGATTGGCCTTTTCATGTTAAGAATTAGTAGCAACAGAACATCAGAGCGAATAAGAAGGAGAAAGCGGAAGATTTACAGAAGTTGTTAGAGATGTGTTGTGCAAGATTCCAGTAAAGATTTGTCAGTGGTGACACCAGTCGCGCACTTTCGTTATTGAAAGTACGGCTTTGCTCGTCGAGAGTACCTCTGGCAACACGATTTATAGCTGAAGGAGTCAAGAGCAGGTGACTCTAACTAGAGTTACGAGGAGAAAGCCGCAATGCGCCCCAATCAGCCCTCGATCACAAGTGCCCTGAAAGATGCCAAACTGCATAGGGCAGTCGAACAATGGTGACCGTAGAAAGTTATAATGCGAAAACGACTGAATAATTTAGGTTGTGTGTCAGATTTACCGATATGGACGAAGGTGGTGTATTTAAGAGAGAAGGCACTAGTGGTGAAAACATGGTCAAGTGTGTAACGTTCAAGAAGATCGGTTGGGACGATCCGGACTGTGTAGACTAAGGTTCTTTTAAATTAGTGCTTCAGATACGTTGAGAACAGTGACGAGGCTCTGGCTGTATATTGGGCGCTCTCCGCGGGCCCTGCTGCCTCCTGCCAAATCTTCAAAGATGGGCAAAGAGACTACGCAGAGAGTTGTAGCGATTGGGGCAAATATAAAATTTTTGTCAAATAAAATGAAAAGAAACTCTTAATTCTTTATGACTCTAATAATTAATCTTATAAAAAAAAAGTTTTATTATTTCATTATCTTTATATATACACATTATATACGGAGAGTGCGTGTTTGTGCAATCCCAATCAACACTTGTCTATGTATATCGCATAGACATTAGTCGTTATGTGCTCATATATAAATTAAGATCGGCGAAGTACTTAGTATAATAAGGAGATATATAATTATAGAGGATGTCTCCTAATTAATTAAGTTTACCATGGCAAACAAAGAAAGTAACTTAACTCTCTAAGTTTGAATTATTGAAAAGCAAGTAAAGAACGACATAGATCTAGATTAAATGAATAAAGAGGATTAAAGTACCTAAAGTGTGAATAAGAAGAGGATTTTTTTTAGAGTGTATAATGTTTGTCTCAGTAAGTAAAGAATGGGTATCAGGCGTTCTTTGTATAAGGTAATGAAATGAACTTCTTGAATATAAAGGTGATTCATATAAAATAATTTTGTCTATTAAAAAGTAAAGTAGATGGTAATTTTGCTTTGCATAGTTGTTTTGCCCTTTAATGTCACTTTGAACTGTAATCTAGAATGATAATATATATATGAGCGACTATAGTTTCTTGTATGTCATGTTACAATGAACTTAACCAGACAATTAATTTAACAAGATATCAAGTTTATATTAAGTGTCACCTTCATGAATGAGAGATTGTGACTGGTATATTATGTTCTAGTATTCTTGTAAATGTTTTTTTGGGTGTAGTAAAAAATTGAGAGCTTTGCACTATATTAATTATTGAATTTTTTTAAAGTAAAAACTATGATAAAAAATAATTAGATAGAGGATATCTTTTTATATGAATGATGATATAGGTTGACTGGGAAAATGCATTATGTTGCGTGATCCTCGTGTTTAATAATTTGTGATGGTTAGAAAGGTATAGTATTGAGAAATAGTGAAGTTACCATGTGAAATTTTAGCCTGTTGCATAAAATCATTTGTGTGGTAAATCTGTAGATATGTTTTTTTTAAAATTTTTTAAGAAGCATATTTTATTATCAGTATACAGAGTTATATATATTATGAATTAGTTCTTACATACCACTGAACTGTGGGTCAAGCTATAAATGTTACACGCGTCTTCGAAACAGGGCTTTCAGGTTATTGTGCGACGCATTAATCGTAATATATAGAGAAAGATCTTAGTTTTTCTTCAACTTTTGCAGTGTGTAGTGCAGTTTCCAATAAAAGACCTGTATTTGAATGAGTTAATATATAATTAGACATTTTGCAAAAGACATTGATTTCTTATTCGTAAATAAAAATAACTACTATAAAACATAAGGCTGAATGGACATCATGTTAATAGTTGTTAATGTGGTAATATATATATAGGTGGAGTGGTAACTTGAGTTGGATATTTAAATAATGGTTATGTTAAATAATAACAGTAGTGTACAATTAAATGGCATACGTCTCTATGGAAAATGAGTGAGAGTAGTGGTTCAAGTAGTTCTATGCTTGGTGAGTTATATTGTTCCTATATATTATATTAATTTATATAATGTTTAGTAAGATGAGGATTATAATATACACTAGGTTTTCTAAGTTGTTGCTGAATGATACCTATAAATAATTGCCATATACTATATTATAATATATATATCTAAGTTAGGAATAATGAGGATGTTATATAGTAAAAGTCAAATTATAAATATGTTTGTAAAACTTCTTGGGCTCGTAGTACAGATATAACGTGGTCAAATATGAATTTTTTATAGTAAAATATAATAGTAAGGTTCTTTTCTATAATTTTTATATAATATAAAGTTTTAATATATCACGATAATCATGCCTTGAGGGGATTGTACTTGTAGATTCTAGTTGGATAAAGAATAATGATATTAAGTTTGTGATTTTTTAATATACAGCGTTATTTAAATAATAGCTATCCTATTGTTTGGAAGGCAAGATATTTAAGCTATATAAGATGACTTGGGATAATTATAATAGCAATTAGTTTGTAGGTACATCTATTAGAGGAAAGAGGGAGAGAGTAGAGGTTAACATACACTCGTTATTATTCTTGTGATCTATAGTAAAAAAGAATCATATGAATGCGGGTAAAGCGGGTAGAGAAGACCAAACATAGGATAAAGCACATCTGACAGAGTGTCATACTAGTGTGTTATCTTCGAACGTTCTCGAATCAACTCTTATGTGAAAGAATATGCCATTTATTTGTTAGAGTATAGGTAGATCTTTTAGTTTCGACATTGTGATCTTAGTAATGTGTTCGAATGCATGCATCGATATTTTCTTTAAAAAACATAGTAATAATCTCTGACAATAACACAAATATAAAAAATTAGTCAATATGTCCGCTTATGTAGGGAGTCCTATGATTCATTCTGATATTTGATATTTTATGAAAGAGATAATCGATTTTATATTTCCAACTAGAGCTCCATCTAAAGTCACATCTATCAGTTTAGTTTTTTTAAATTACATGAATGTGGTTTGTCCCTCCACAAGATGTCAAATATCGTATTATAAAAAAATAAGTTGTAATTTTAAACAAAAACATAAATATTAAATTTTATTTTACTCTCTTGACTTGTGTTTAATATATTTATTATATTTATATATTTATAATTTTATTATATATATATATATATTATAATTATACTTATCTTATCATATATATATATTTTATTATAATTCTATATCTTATTACTCTTATATTCCTTATACTATATTACTTTATACTTATATTATATTCTATTATCTTATATCTATTATGTATATATATACTATATATTATCCATTATGACTTTATTTATTACTTTTATTAATTATAATATCATAGTTTAACTTATCTTTATATATTTTCTTATCTCTTATATCATTACTTATATATATATTTACTTATATATATCTTACTTATATTATTATATTATATAATATTATATATATATTTAATACTCTTGCAGCTTCCCCTTTCCATCTCTTCATAAGTTTACAGACCGCCATACTGGTTTGACGAAATACTGAACTTGATTCGGCTCCTCTCACTACTCTAACTCTAGTTGAGATGTAACCCAACTTCATTCAGTGTGCGTTTATCATTGATACCTTCCTTATAATTACTGAGGGACCTCATTATTTGGATGAGAAGAATATGACAGTTTCTTACGTGAGAAGTATGTAAGGTAATCAAAAAGGTGTTATGATAAATCTGTTCTGCTTATGGAGATATTAGCTAGCTAGAAGCACCTGATTATGTACCTAGACAGAAAGAAAAGATTTATTATCGCCACAGAAATCATCTAAAAATAAGTTAAATCGCGAGATTCTTGAGACGTGTTATAGAAGTGTTTATGTTTACTCATATGCTACATACTCTTCCACCTTTAATATTACATAGTTCTATATTTATATGTCTTTTAATATTTAAAATTGTTAGAGCATGAATTCTTAGCCATCTGTTCTCAGACACGACGCAATATATATTAGGTGTTGAGTTAGGGAGGTGTACTTTCCACGGTATTGCAGATGTTATAGTGCTAAAGCCACTGAATGTTTGTAACGTCATAGAAATCCTCGCATATGTCAAAATCCGATTCAACTGATAAAAGAACAGCGAAAACATAAAGAAAAAGTGAAACCTGAAACCTGATTCTTGTTGCAGGAATAAAAAATACGATCTTAAAATGAGGAAAACTATTAATTTTAAATGTAAACTAAAATAGGAAAACCTGAACTTTTTTGAAACTCTCAAACTGTTCATTTGCAGTATTGTATAATAATATGAATAATCTAGATATCGTTTAAAAAACACTCCCTCTGCACACGCCACGAATATTGGACGTTCCATAAAAAGTGAAAAAAATACTATTTGAATCTAACTAAATAATGTTGGTGAAGCTAAATAAATTATAGTATTTTATACATAATCTTTCCAAATAGTAAATGTTACCTATTTTAAACCCCACTAGTTTGGAGAAAACGCTAAATATATATATACTCTATTCGTTTTAAAATATGATGGAAAAAAAAACATAACCAAGTATTATTCTCGCTATGTTAATACTTCTTGTGAAACTAGATCTTTATGTTATTCTGCATCTATAACATAGTTTCTCATAATTTTTTCACCCAAAAGTAAGAGTCTTAATGGCTGCAGTATTGCCATCATTAACCAATTCAGATACTCTCAATCAAATGTCCGACTACTAAACCCTCTTGATACTCCGTGCGAATAACGGCAAGTGTTGGATCTAATATATATATATCTCTTTCTTTCCTCTGAAAAAATTTTTCAAGTTCAAAAAAATTTCAACGTTTCAGAAAATTAAATTAATAAATTCTTTTTAAGATATTCTTTAAAATGGAAAGGTTTTAATTTGTGCTAGAAGCAAGTCACACATCAGCTCTTTTCTTCTGGAATTATACCTAACTTAACTTTTTCTGAATTATGAAATCTCTTTTTTCGAACCTTAGAAAATTTTTTCAGAAAATATGTGGAGTCCTTTGCTATAACTCCAAGTCCTTCCTTACATATATATATCACCTATATCTTTATATATTATATATATATCTATTACTTTAATAAAATTCCACTTATTATAAGGGTAGTATATTATATTATACTGTTATATATTGAGGTTATTTTATTCTTATTATTCTTCTACCACGTCTTTCTGTTACTGTATATTTTACTTCACCAAACCAAAATATTTTATTATATTTTTTAACACAGCCGAATATTAGATTTGAGACATATAAAAATTTTCTTGAATCAATTTAAAAAATCTTTTCTAATTAGAGAAAAGTTAAGTTAAATTTAGTTTTTTAATGAATTATTTAGTGGCCGCTTCTCTGGAATTTATTTCCAAAGCTTACTCTACTAAATCAATGTATTCCTTTGACATGTAACTTAACCTTTCCTGTGAATTTTGAAATTTTTATGAACTTGGATCAAGATCTTAATATCAGATCTTATATCGAATTTGTCTCTACAGTATTACCATTTATATATATTTATATCATATATATTATATATTTTATATATCTCCCGATGTTATATTATATTATACTATTTATTATACTTTTATATCTTTATATATATTATCATTATATCTTATTTCTTTATATATACTTATATTATATTATCTTATATACTTATATTTTATATATATCATTATATATATATCTTATCTATATATACTTATTAATATATATATATTGTTTTTACCCTTTATACAGGTGGAGGTTATCAAGTCCTTACATATCCCTCAAGAAAATCCTTTCTTCTCCTCAGCTAAGGCTTATCGTTCTCTTCCAGTTGTTCGAAAATTTTGTGACGAAGAGTTCTCCAATTCAACAGAGTTGTTTGTATTGTGCAATGAACCCCTCTCAACTTTTCTTTGCTTTTCTTTTTCATTGTGGAATTATCCGTTTTATGTAACCTTTTCTTTTTGGAATTATTCTGCCTGTTGGACATAAAACTAAGTTGTCGTGACTTAAACTGCAACTACATGGGGGCTAGCATCAGAATTTTTACTGCCAGTATCTAACTTACCAATGGGTCTTGACACTTTACACAAAACTTTACCAAAAACTGCTCCAACTGCTCTATCTTTTAAAAAAAACCTCCAATGAATCTTTAACACTCTATGGATTACATAAAATACTATATAGAAAAATAATATTCATACCAATCTGATGTATGAAAAATAAATAAAATGATGTATTTAACCATTTATGTACATACTAATAATGAGTATCAATATATAACATATATCTTATTTTTTTGTAATTTTGAAAATGAAAGCGATTCATAAATAAGGTATCGATAATTATATAAAAAAAATATTTTTTTTATCGGTAATTATGCTTTATCTCTCTCTCTATTGCGCAGTACAGTAACTTTCTATTACTTTTTTAAATATCTGTCAGAATGAATTTTTGTTTCTATATATACCATTATAGTTTTTTAAAAGAATAATTTTAAAAATTTTATATCCTAATACATTTGATAAAAAAATGATATACATATAATATAATAATAAGATAAAAGAATAGGAGAATCGTATAAAGTCTCCAAATACTCTGATATCGCTTTTCCTTTATACTACAATCGAATCACAAGTTTATCTCATATAAACTTTTGAGTTCTTTTCGATATTGCTATTCTGGAGATTCCAACGATGGTGGTCGATTTGTGGTCGGATAGGCTCTTGAGTTAATTTAATAAAATGGTACAACAATGTTAAAATTTACAAAACATGTTCAATAAAATAAACTGTAAACTAATTTTAAGCCCTTGTGAGAAATGACATTTGGACTTCATCTTTTAACAAATGAAGTTCTCATTTATTGCTTCAAATAATCCTTCACATGGGGATCAGAATATAGCGTAATTTGAACTACGATGAACTTTGTTTAGCGTTTGATACTTGATTCTCCACCTATCTGATTTGCTCTCCTTCGATCTTTGTGAACCTGAAGCAGAACAGAATTGTTCAATTTCTCAGCTTTGATAAAATGTTTCAATCTAATGTTTACTCTACTCTTGATATCCAAGCATAAACCACCAATGGACTACACTCTGTCTTTTTTATTTTATTTTAGTATAACAATGTATCATGGTCTAAATCAATCCAACTTTAATAAATATATCCTATTTGCAAATTAACCTTTTATACCCAGGTTGGAATCGGCTTGTCGTTCTTCTTTCGTCTTTCTTTAGCCGGTTGGATTGAGGTTGGAAATAGGAAGAAAATGGCTTTTTGATACATCCCAACATTACATTTTGATAACTGAGTTTTTGTGTTCAAACTTTTTTGTGAAGAACAAAATGTCTCCTTCCTCTGATGCAATCAAAGATCTAGTTCTGTGGGAAGGAGAGAATATGAAGTGCCATGAAAGTTAATAAGAATTATAAAAATATCTCGCCCAATTCTGGTATTGACGGCTATTCTAAAAATATACATAAGAAAATAATTTGATGTTAAAGGGAAACAAAAATATACTATTAGAGTTCCATGATTTGGCTAGAATCTCTTTCCTTTTACATGCAATACCTAGTCTGATCTTATTTAAATCTTTGAATCTTCTATTTCTTTTTCTACTCTTTTCTTTAGTGAGTATAAAATCCTTCTCCTCATCCCTATTTTTCTTAAACAAATTTTTGAAAAACATACATAGTAACTTTCTTAAAAACAATCATAAATTGTTTCTACCCCCCTCTCTACCTTGGTTCTCGGGCTCCCTCATTTGGCTGAACAAACGCTCTTTGATCTCTCTCTTCCCAAGTCATTCTTCCTGCCCAAAAGCTCATTAAATTACCCTCTGCATAAATCACATATATCTCTGAAAGAATCCATCCCAATCAGGCTGTGACGGCAAACTTTTCCACTGTGGGACAATACTTGGAATTCTGCAATTCCGCTGATGTAACCCGCTCCCAGTTCCTGCCTCTATATGGTGCCGATTCTATCTCTCTCCTCCGCATCTGCCCTACTACGCATTGGCTGTGTATGTTACTATGTTGCGTGAGCTAGTATCTAACCATATCCCAGATCTATGTCCCGAATGTTATTGGGGAATAGCCTGCATGTCGATTCGTTCGGTTGACTCTCACGGTGTTTCCGTCTCACCGAACATCAGGAATTGGTGGATGGTGGGTTCAACTGATGCATGTCAATGGACTCTCCCAAAAGATCTTGAGCTCCAATACCTGCTGTTGTCAGTCATCTCAGCCCTCTACACTTCTCTCACTAACTTCTACTTCTTCTACTCCACCTTTCTATCTTCTTCTCACACTTCTCTCTACCCTCTTACTCTTCTTCCACTTCCGCTACCTCTACTTGAGCACTAACTACTTCTTCTAATGTTCTACCTGGGGGTCAACTACTTACCCTCTAACTCCTATGGGAACTATCTCCCTACTCTTTTTCTACTTTCTATCTGTATTCTCTACTTCTTCCGCAATCCTTAGATTTCTCGTGCTAAGCCACTATTCTCTGGTGGGCTAGCTGGTTTTCGGGGACTATCCTACTATAATAGCGTTCAGCCCTCTCAACTTGCGAAGTATTGTTCTACAAAGGGCCCTTGGTATGGATGGAGCTCTCGTCTCGCAAGAAACCTGATTCCCCCAATGCGTATATATCTCCGAATTAATAAATGTGAGTGAGCCTCCTTCTGTCTTCATCATATAATACAAGTCAGAGGAGAGAGTGTGTATGACGTTAATAAGGCCCTTTGTTGTGCTCCAACTGATATTCTCGCCGTTCCTTTGAGCTTTCGTATGTGCTAAATGTCACGTGCGTCTGTCGTCCTGCATGTGCAATCTGGTCAGTCTGTAACTCTCTTGGGCGCCCTCCTGTATAATAGATTTCTCTCCTGGATTCCGTGGCTGGGAAGTTATTCAGCCGATTCTGCGTATTCCTATTACTATATCTTCTTACCTAGATCTGACTAAAGGGGGAATGGCCAATTGTACTCTTTCTTCATTCCTTCCTCAAATATTTGGATCTGAGCTCCGTCTCTGCATCTTTTCAGAAAATTTTGGAGAATCCTTGAGCTAAAATTCGGTAATTCTTGGTGCCTAAAACTGGAGATTTGCCAGTGTTCACGCATAATGATTACCTTCTCGTTTACTCCTCACACCTTTGCCTTTGTCGGATTTCTAGCCACCGGTATCTCTCGTTGGGTTCAATGCTCCGGATTAATTCTCTACAAAAACCAACATGATGCATATACTCTCGGTATACTTTCAGAAAATAGTTGAACTATTGCCCGTGATGCAAAATATATCCCATTTCCGCTACCTCTTGTGATTATTCGATTTGAATACCAACGTATGTGGTCCCTCGGCACACTCAGGGGTATATACTAGTCCTCTCCAATATCTCTACCCACGATGTGTCGTATTACCACTGATCTGAAAAAGAAAAACAAAAACCCAAAATTAATATATTTTACTTGTGTATGAATTTATATCTATCTCTCCTATCTTTAATTTTACTTTTTTAATTTATTTATTGCGTTTTTTTACTTATTAACGGTCCCCTCCAAAAAAAAAAATCTTATTTTAATTTTTGCTTATTGTTGTAGTTTTTGCCAGTTCCAAAGTTTTTATATTTACTCATTATTTTGTTTTAACATTTCAATTGTTTTTTTTTTTTTTTTTTTTCTTTTTTCTTTTCTCTTTTCTGGGAACTGTTTCCTTTCTCGCTGTCTTTCCTTTCTTTTGTTCATATCTCATTGAAAAATTTATTACGTCTTTTTTTTTCAATCAACTACTAACTTTTCTTTTCTAGCTTTTTTTTTTTTTTTTTTTACTCCTTTGTCATATTACTTGTCCAACCCATTTTTCCGCTGACGCTCTATTTAAATATCTGGATCATCAATTGGCAACTCTCTGACAAGTCCTCGCGATCGCTCGTATAACGTGTCTCGTATTTTCTTCTTATGTATCTCTCACCGGATTCTCTTCAACCTTCAATCAACCCCTCAAATTGATAACTCACTTTCAATGAATTTGTTCTTCCTTGCTCTCTGTAATCGTGTGCAAGCTGATCCACAGGCGTCCGTAATAGACTTGCACACTGGTTTTTCAAACGTTTTATCTTCGTGTGATAGAAAATCCTCTTAAACTCTGCACAGGGGAGTCTTCTGTTTGTTGACTCCCAGCGAGAGTACGCTTCATCTATCAAGTCTGAGGTGTCCCACAATAAGTATTCATTAAGCTCGTTCTCTTCTTCCTTTTCCTCAATACTCTCCAATTCTCTGTTTACCATAAAACTCTCCTCCACGTCCAGATAAATTGATTTCTCCAATGATTTGTCCCCATGCTTTTATGCTCAAATTTATCTTTTTTCTTCTGTTCTTTTACTAGTCTTTCAAATTTCTTTAATCCGTTTTCAATTTTTCCTCATCTATGGTGAAACCCCCAAACAAAGATTTATTCTTCTTCTTTCTCGTTCTTCAATTATCTCCTCTCATTCACTCCGACTTTCTTCTTGTCAAGGCAATCTCTACCCCCACCGGTTATTAACTCACTCTAATTCTACTCTCTCTGTCGCCTCTTCTCTTTCATCACATCTCTTGGCATACCTCGTTGAAACACAGGATCGTTTCAAA
The DNA here is from genome assembly GCA_015478945.1 of Trachelipus rathkii. Classification (NCBI taxonomy): domain Eukaryota; kingdom Metazoa; phylum Arthropoda; class Malacostraca; order Isopoda; family Trachelipodidae; genus Trachelipus; species Trachelipus rathkii. Next base: position 18,542 of record JABUQX010043927.1, read on the forward strand.
TCAATAATCAGGTAGGCATTTTCCAAACCCTAACTGTTTTGAGTGCTCTTATATCTTCTGTTTTCCTCGTCCCCATGGATTTTATTACATAATGTAACACTGTTATCATTTACCTCCTGTATTATGCTCATATGAGGTGTTCCTCTATATCCTTAGTATGAATTATTCTGTGTTCAAATTCTCCACGGTAAATTGAGCTTTCCTCCTACTACATTTGACTGCATTTCTATGAAGGTACGAACCTATCATGCTACTATCCTTCCCAACACTCCTTCCTCATGGGCCAAAGGCAATTCAGTGTGCAATTCGTGCGCTCTTTTTAATATGTTTTCACAGGCGTGATATGGGTCTCCTTGTAATTAGTGTAATGATTGTACCCCAGCAAAACTTGCGCCAATTTCCTCATCCATTTATTTAGCTTTTTTAATAGAGCTCCCCAATAACTGAGTGAGTGGTCGTGTTTAAACTCGCTCTTTCAGCTTTCCGTTCGTATATGGTGTATATGGCGTGTTACTCACGTGTTATTTGTGTATCTTAAGGAATTCCTCAAATTCTGGCCTAAATTGAACTCTCTTCCATTATGCGGTTTTAACAGGCGCTTGGTAGCTTTGGAAGGAATTGGCAATATACTCGATTTGTACTGCCTTTACGTTTACATTTTACACTGTCCTTATTTCTTTACTTGGAATACAGCTACCCTCATTTTTGTAAAATGGATCTACTCCATATCAAGGAGTTAATTATTTCCTTGAGTGTGTCCACATCAGAACTTCTGAATTTAAGTCCACGCTACTTACTTTCTAATTTCAAAATCTGTGTCCTGCGAAGTCTACTATTCTAGTGTATGGTGGGAACATATCAGTTTATCCTTTAGAGATCTTACATACGCTGACATTTGTAACACGTTGTTGTATATATATATATATTTTGGGATTGATAAATTCCAGAAGTTATGAGCAATGAGTGCAATTTAGTTTTGCCAATGTGAGCAAACATCCAGTGTGTTTTGATATGGTCTCCTGTGTTCATAATAGTTGCGGATATTTCTATTAGAGGTGCAACGAATCGTACCATTTTCTCAAATTCTCACCTTTCTTTAATAACGTTCTTTTCTTTAATTAAATATTCTTCTGAGCTTCTACTTTACGTCGCGCTGACTAAAGGTTTTTAAAGCGCCATTTAATGGCTCAAATTCCTAACTACTGGCTCTTTACGCCTCCTCAAAACGTTGGATCTGTAATGTTGCAGCACTTGAATATTTCCTCATGTTCAAGTATTCTCTAAAGGTGTCCACATATACTGATCTTCCCTCTGAATCCATCTCGATAATGGTGTATCCGGGGATCCCCGGATTCTTTTATTCACCTCCCTCCTACCGGTGTTTTGGTGGGGTTGGTTTGATTTTTTTCTCTGTCACGCCGTCGTTGTGTGTAATAACACTAGGGGAAGCACTTGCCTCCTCCATGGACTCATCTAACAGCATCCACTGCCTTGGAAACCCATTCTGGACATTATCATTAACTCGTCTCTCTGCTGTTTCTTCTCAATGCCTCCGCAAATCCTTATTGGTCATCGAGGTGTCTTTGTACTTATGAGTATTATAGTGAACTCACACAACACAACAGACATTACAAATCTCTTTCACTCTGATTCCTTATACCAAACTTCAGTGGTTTTAGTATCTCCATAGTATAACCAAAGAACTTGCTAGATTTTATCATACTTTGTAACAGCCAGTATTGCTTGAGTGATGAGGAATACTCTGCAAGTCATCTGTTTCATTAATGTAAGCCTCCTTTTTGTATTTGCAAACTGTCATCTCTTCTCGGTGGGTAGAACTCCATATTGTTTGATCGATTGTCGATCACTTTCTCTTCATTAGAGTCAACGTCCAAATATAAATTTAGGTCCCTAGACCCTCATTCTACAACCCATCGACAATTGCTCTTTGAATAAGCCGAATCACCCCCCACTCTAGGAATCTTGTACTTCAGCCATAAACCTCTCCTCAGGGAGGTTATTTGAAATGAATTCTTTTCTTCGGACTCCACTCAAGGCTCCCCCATTGGTGATCGTGACAACCACGAGACTTCTTCTTATTTCTTCCTTTCCTTGGATCCTCGTGTATCTTCCAACGTTCGTGTCCATATCGATTTCATTTAATTTCTTCTCCAAATGCCGGTGGCTACCCGAGTGCATTCACCAATGCCTATACTCTATGTTGATAATAGCAAATGGTTGTATGGTCAGTAAAAATATCTACCACTCTTGATTCATAAAGGACAAGTGTTCAGCTCTCATTCAGCCCATCGTATGGGCGGGTCCCTCCTTTTTCTCAGGTTGTTGCTCTATATCTGCGCTGTTCTTCCTTGCTTTATTAATAGGCCGTCGAGATTATACTTATATGGGCGTTTCCACACAGATTGGATATCTGCCGCAATTGACACGCATCTTCCTGCCTCTCCGATATCAGAGGCATTTCCACATATAAACATAAAGGCTCCACCTTCATGAGTGACTATTTAAGACTTTATCTAGACCGATCGGCCTCACTTGGGCTATTAATCTTTCCTTGTTTTAGTGTGAGCTTCTAAAGGCATTTTGATAGTATGTTTTCCCTGTTCTATCTTCAAGGTTTTAGCACCAATTAGTTCAAAAAGGGGTTTTGGTCAATCTCTGAAGCAATGGCGATGTCTTGGCGCCTTTGTAACATAGTTGATCATTCCCTAGAATCTCTGCCCTTTAACTTACTCGGGCGGTCAGTTGGTAACTTGGTACAATTGTTATGATGCTTTCTAAATTTCGAATCCATCTAGTGGTAACTCTGCTTCTTCTCCTCTTTTCTTTCTTTCTTTTTCGGAAACCTTGTTTCAGCTAAGTACTTCTTGTAACCTTTCGCTAAAGAGAAACGTCCTTTTCGTGCCTCTGTTTGATTTTAAAAATCCTTTCTATTAAAGGAGACTCAAAACCTTTTTCGAGGTACTTCCTAGATGTTTTCTCTAAATTTTTCACTGAGGATAAGCGTCCTAAACCAAATATTTATGCTTTTCGGTTCTTATTTGAATTTGTGCCAGGAGCTATCACTCCATATACGTGGCCGGCTCTCCACTTTACACTCAAACTGGTCATCGCAAAAACTCCCTAGTGAGACAAGTCGTGAGTGGTAAATAGCTGTCCCTCAATTTTCATACTAGACTCCTCCATCTCTCTACTCTGGTAGTATCCCTTGCTCAAAAATCTATGGTGGTAAAGTATTTCATTCCTTTTAAACTAAACAGCATGTCAATCAGATTCGGAATTGGAGGAAAGCTATCTCCTTTGGTGATTTTCTAATTTAATTCTCTGTATCTTCTTCAAATATTGATCCATCTTCTTTTTTTACGGGTCACCACTTCTGGTGTGCTGCTAATATTCTCGGGGATTCGCTCTCTGATGATTCCTCTCTCTTTCCAATTTCTTACAATTTGTGTGCTTCCCTATTTTCTCGGTAGAATTCGACCTTTGTAATCGTTCTGACTGGCACTTGCCAGATCCTCTCAGCTGATGTGTTCTATTCTACTCTTAATAACATCCGTGTGGTGCATCCGCCCACATCCAAGAGCTCGCCAAACTCGAGACAGATGTGATATTTCTCTAAACTAGCTGAATTATATTTTCCTCCGTTGTTCGTTTGTCAATTCTGCCAACTCGCGGTCGAAAAGCTTCACTCACATCGAACTTCAACCAATAAATGTATTCATTTTGGCCTTTTCATTTACTCGAAACTTTATTATTTGGTTCCCTGGCTAATTCCTCCTTATCTAATCTAATTCTCTTATTCCTACTCCCAATCTGTCCCTATTATAGTCCTCTTTCTTAACTCTTTCTCTGGGAACTCTCCCTCATTTCTTATCTATCTAAAAACTATGGTGCTCTATCCGCCCGTTAACTATACTATGCAGTGTACGCCATTTTTATTGTATTTGGTAATCCCGGACTGGCCTCCACCACAACCGGTTGGCTTTTAGGGAACTCTCTTCCAGCTCCTGCTCTTACTCTTCCACCATCTAGGCAATGCGTCGAGGTTCGTTAATCACCGGACTCCAATCTAGGCACAGAGTCTCTTCCTGGTGTTTGCCCTGCTGTACGTCCTATCCTTTTCCTGGGCTGCACTGGTCTTGTCGCCCTAAATTCCCCTCGCGTCTAATCTTAACTCTTTGAAACGGGATAGATCCTTGCAATTATATGTTCGTGATTTCTATAATTTCAAACCCCCTCACAAAACTACATAATCGTAATTTCGGTTTAGTTGGTCAGGTACCCTTTTTCTCACCAAACCTGACCCGGCTTCAGAATATAATTTGTAGACAACCTGCAAAGCTCTATTATTTTCTACCGCTTTTTTCCCCAGAACTCATCTGAAACCTAATCATTTCCCAATTCTCTGTAATTCTCCCGATAAGCGGTATGGCAAAATATGGGCTTTTTGTTTTTTATTCTCTAAGTGTATGGACAAACCGGCTGATATAAGACTGACTTCCGCGCAGGTGCTACATAATGCGTTAGTTGCTCCATGGGTGGTTTTGATCCAGCTAGTGGGTTAACTTGGCAAAATTCATACTCGTTTGTCTCAGAGCCTTTACTTTATATGCTAGTTATTTCCATTCTTGCCTCTCCAGGACACAGTTCTTGTCAGTTCTGCATTTCTTACTTCACCTGTTTCTTCTGTTTGCTTTTCTTGAATCTGACAATCATAGTAATATTGGGGCTACGTGTTCTTTTTTCATAACATCCCTTTCTTGTTCTTTTCCTTCTTCCTGTGGTTCTTCTTAATACTCTTTAAACTAGTTTCGTTTTTTTTAACAGATTGTAGTGGTCTCTCTCTTGTCTTGATATTTATTCTGGAAGAGACTTTTCCTGAGACTTCAGGATCTCTTCATACCTGAGTTCATTAATTTTCTCTTATAGCTTGTTTTTATTTCCCTAACGTTGTTGGCTCTCTGACATGGTGTCCTTCCATTGCCCAGTAGTCTTCCCCTCATTTCCCGGCCTCTGACTGGAAATCCTATCCTAAATGTTCTTTTTTCCTGATAAACGTGACAACACTATTCGAGGCTGGCATGTCAGCTTGACTCCTACAGATGGGTTGCAATCTCCTATCCTAGATGACCCCATTCCCTTTAACACCTCAAAAACGATTTCTTGCTTCAGTATAGCAATCGCTTCAACAGTCTGTGACTCTGTTCGTTTGCCACATCATCATACACTGGGGTCTAGTCAACACTTCACTCTCTTCCTAGTGGTGACCCTCCTTTTCTTGCTATCGATCTGTCAGATGGTTGCTTACCTGTGCAATCACTCATTTGGTTTTCTTTTGCTAGATATAACTTTTTGACAATTGGGCCTCCTCCTCTCTGTTTGTATTCCTATACTCCCCTCGATGGTAATTTTCTTCCTCTTTGGTATGGGGAAGTTTGTGGCGGTTGATTACTGCGATATTTTATTTTACTTCATTAATTTTCGATTTAATTCATTTCTTGTACTGGGTCTTTTTTGATCCACGGAGACAGAGCTACTTGGTGTTCTGATGTGCTTACTTGTGATCTCTGGAAGCAACATAAAACCTTCACTACTTCCATAATCCTCTCGGAGGTGCCCATTCTGAGTGGGTCGAGTCAAGTGTGGACATCTGCAACGAATTGCTTTAAATCTACTACCTCAACTTGCGGGTTTCCTTGGGGTTTTGAAATATTTTTAGATCTTCCATTTATTTTTTCTCTATATTACCTTATCCCACCATGACCACCCTAGTTGCTCCTCATTGGAATCAAGGATACTCTGCTCTGTGATCTCAAACCCATCAATACGTCCTTCCAACCCGTCCTGTCATCTTGCTTCGGTCAACTTTCCTAAAAATTTCTCCCCGCACCATTATGGATCATATTCTTTAATGCATTATTGGGTAAAGGCCTCTGCGCCAGACCTGCAATCGTAGGTGCAAAAGGGAATGTTCTTCTCCCTCTCTTGCCATGACGGCCTTTGTTCGTGAGCATCTGAGGTTTCTGTATTGGCTTCTTATCTCCAGTTCTTCTAAACCAACTGTAAAACTCGAGATTTTACCGACCCATATTCCGATGATGTCGCAGCTATTATATTAATTTAATGCCTCCAGTGCGGACCTTGGGGTGGCTACTCTAACATATGCAAACCTATCCCATCTTCCATTGATCCGGAATACTTTGGGCATGCACCAATACCTTTCAATCTTTTCCAAATACTGCTCACAATATCCCATGGTTAACCAGTCCTTCAATTCTACATTATTCCCCTCGGGTGGTATCTTACTTTTTCCTGGCTTTCCTATCCATTGTCACTAGATGCTAATCAAAGTGTCACTTATTTCCATAAATCTCTATTCTGTCTTTGCAATATTTCCCCTGCTATGGGCTGTTGATGTCAATGGTGTCTCCCACTGTGGATTTCGAACCGGGGTCGAATTCTCTTCAGAATTTGCAAGACCTGCTGGTATTCCATTATTGTTTGGCGGAATGGGGATAAATGTGACCATCCTGAACAATATCTCCTTCTTCTGACTTCTTTTCCACCAATCGTTCATTCCATCCGTCATGATGGAACAATTTAGCATATTCAACTTCCTTGATGACAATTGAGTAATTGCACTTGGCAGCCGACAGAGCGAGCTTTCCTATAAAAGTGCATACAACTACGCTCGTCTACAAATTCATGTTATTACCTCTTTTTAACTTGATGAGTCTAGAAACGTCTAAGTCCTTCTTCTAATCCAAGAAAAATCGCTTTCTTCTAGAGGCTCATTTCGTTTCTCTCAGATTGTCTTCGAAAATTTGTGACGAGAGTTCTTGCTCCATAAACCTAGGAGTTTCTATAATCGTGCAGTGTGGAATATACCCAACTTTCTTGCTCTTTCTTTTACTTGAAATACAGTTTATGTTACTCTTTCTTTTTGGAATTATTCTGCTGTTTGGACATAAAATCTAGGTGGATTAAACTTGTTTGCCAACTGCACAAGTGGGGCTATATAAGACTTTTACTTCTCAGTGTTTAACTTCCCAATGGTCTTCAGCCTGTTCCCAAGCACCTTGACCGAATCTAAACTCCAACTTCTCTATTTTAAAAATAAACCAGAATCTTTTCCTTAACACATGGATAAATAAAATGATTATAATGAAACTTTAATTTATTAGAAATATAGTACGTTGAAATACTTAAATAAATGCTGTATTTAATTATTTATGTGACATTTTTAAGGATTTATAAATATTATATCACATAAATATTATATTTTTTGTAATTTTTGCAAATTCTAGGCGATTCTCAATAAGGATCGATAGTTCTATCGTCTTGGTGATTTGCGCGTGTGTGTGGCTGTCTTGGCACATCTCTCTCTCTCTATTTGCGCAGTAAAGCTAAATTGTATATATAATACATATATAGTATGTGTACTCATATATATACCGTATATATTTCTATGAAACAAAAAATAATAATAAGTATATCTTCTTAATTAATATTATTGATAAATATAAATGATTCTAATTATAATAAGTATAAGATAGGCAGTAATAATCTTCGAAAAGTCCTCCAAATAATTGACTATCCGCTTTTCTTACACTACACACGAACAACTATTCATTAATTAATCTTGACGTCTTTTCCGTGATTATTCGTCTCTTAATCTGAGAATCCACGATGGTGGTTTTCGATTGGCGGAAGGCCCTGATTAATTTCTAATACAGATATGCTAGTCTACACAAGTAAAGAACAAAAATGCGATTAAAAACTACCTGTAAAATCTAATTTTTATATCTTTGGTGAAACCATTACTCTCAGTTTCCGTCTGTGCTGCTTATAAAAGCGTGATAGGTAATATAACTTTTGTCAAATAATATCCCCTACAGTGGACACAAAATAAACAACATCAACACGACGTAATCTTCTTTAGTCTCTGATATGACTTGCCCATAATTCCTATTTTGCCTCTCTCCGACTTGGTAACCTGAAGCAGAAACAAGAATTAGTGTATAATTTCTCAGCTCCACAGTTTTGTTTATAACCGTTTCTTCTTATTATTTCTCTTCTTACGTTTTTTTCCCCGTTGGCAATTTCTTTCTCTATTCAGTTGTCTTCTCTTTATTTTAGCTAAAATTTTATCTTATATAATCAATCAATTATAAATATCTATTTGCAAACCTTACCCTTTTATAAGGGTGGACGGCTTGTCGTCTTTTCGTCGTTGCTTTCGTAGTCTTCTGGGACTTTTCTTTTATTGTCGAGGTTCACTTTACTTTCTCCGAAAACAATGTCAAAAAATATGTCTTGCCGTACCCTTGCAAATACTTACTAACTTCTTCAACTCTTATTTCAAAGAAGATTTCTTTCCAGAATGATATTAATCAAAAATCTAGTTTCTCTGTGGGAAGGAGAGACATAATAAGTTAATGGATGTATTACTTCTGTTTCTTCCATCTAAACTCATATCACCCTACTTAACTTATATATCTAGGATGTGCCGTGCATTCTTGAAAATAAAGCCCGATATATTCTAAATACCTTCTTGTATATATTGGCTAAAAGTATTCGCTCTCGATACCGTAAGTATTCGCTGCCGAATAATCATTCCGCTATTCGCAGCCGAATAGTTATTTTCAAAGTTCGGTCATCCCATTTAGGCGAAAAATGAAAGAAAATTACAAAAACATGTCAAACCAAAAAAGGTAAAATTTTTTCTTGGATGGACTTTGTAGCAGATATCTAGTAATTCGGAGGTGCTGATTCTATATATATTCCGGATTTGCTGTATCACATCTCCCGTTTCCGTGCAATCATGGATCCCTATTTGCATATTCCCTAGGAATCACAAAATTCATGTGCGCACTCGTAGGCTGTATAGACGTTTTTACCGTTCCTATATATCTACAGTAGCAGCCAGTTTACTGCGATCGATATTTGGGAAGCATGTGTAAACTTTAGTACGTCTATAGTAATGGATGCCAATGACCTGGAGGATGTCTATCATCCATCTGAAATACAGTCGGATGGTCCGACATTGTTCACCCAGGGTGAACTGCAAGATCTTGTATGAGAAGTTGTATTTGCCCGAGTGTCCTGGCGGTTGGCCTCGAGGTTGCAAATGAAAAAATGAGTTCTGGACCATGGCAAAAGAGTACTTTTGTATCGTAACAGAGAACGCAGAGCTGCCGGAGGCTCCTCCAGTCATGATGGTAAACCTGTATATTGGCGTGAATGTTGCAGGCCTATTACTCGTATTGACTCCAGCATAAACGATGCAGTGGAGTGGGATGTTTATTGACACTTCCAGAGCTTTTAAAAGGTTGGGTTTTCTGAAGCTTCGCAACAGGTATGCTTCGTTCCAGTAGGGTACTCGGTACGGAATGAGAGAGGAGTATGCAAGAAAATCCAAAGACGGTTTGGAGTATGGTCCCTCTATCTAATATCAGGTAGCATGGATGGGTACATTGCGTCTCGTCTCCTCTTCAAGAACGTAACTCATTTTGCTTGGTCAGCAAGCCAGCTTTTTTAGCCAAATATCTCTCCTGCTCTGTGCTTGGGACAGCCGGAGTGGCAAAACGTGATCACTGGATTCCTCTAAGAGAATTGTGCTACATCCGAGGTGAAACCTTGACGCTTTTTGGTGACAGGAACCATTCTGTACGTGAAACACTTTCCTGTACAGAGAGAAAACATCATCCTTTACCTCCACTCCACATTAAATTTGGTTTGATGAAAACATTTGTAGTGAAGGCCCTGAACCATGATGGTGAATTCTTTCCGCTATATATTGCTCAACGTCTTTCCTGGTCTGATGACGGAAGAAAAAGCTGGGATACACGTCTTGATAAGGTCCATACACATAATGTAGTTTATAATCGAAAGGTCTGCCTTTGCTACAATCAATCCTGACTGTGTTAGAGGCAAGAGCCTTGTGGAATGCTCTTTCAGATGTAGCAATAACTTTCTGGGGAAACACAGGAAAGCCGAGAACCACCACTAACATTGTACAGGAACTGCTAACTTCTCAGTTTTTTCTCATTTCTCTCATGGATGTATGCTATTGATATAACGAAGTCTGCACTACTCTTTACATTCTCTCACTCTACAAAACTTTTTCCGTGATATCCTAGGCATGTTAGTAATGTCTCTGAGCAGGGTAACCTTCTCATCAAGAGTTCATGGAAGGACTTTACCTTCCTGCTACTCTTCTTCTCTCAGGCAAAGTGGGATTATCTATAATGATGGCCGTATCTATTGATTGGAGTTTTGATTAGGATATTCCAGGACACTTTATGCCTCATTAGTCATATTTCGTCTTACGTAAGTCAGAAAGTTACTGTATGATCGTGTAATGGTATCGTTTACATTTTAATAAACCCATTCCATTCTAATTTCACATTTCATTCTGTTGTCCATATTACTCTTATTCATAGTTGTAATATACTTGTTGTAACATAATATCCTATCAAAGACATGTTACCATAATCATTGTGCGATTCTGTTTTCTCTCTCCTCATATATCCATATATATATATTATATACCTTTATTCTATATTAATATATTATATATCTTAATATATATCTTCTTACTTCTTTATACTATTTATATATATACTTCTTATATATAATTATACTTTATTATTATTATATAATATCTTATATTATTATTATATCTATTTATATATATATATATATATCTCATCCAAAGAGTCCTCAGAGATATCCCTCTTGAAAACAGTGTAAAAAATCATAAAATTCTTAACAAAATTATTGTGGTTACATCTCACAATATCTCTTCTTCACAAACTTGCGATGTTGATATGCAAAACCTCGATTACATTTTGGATATATCAGCAAATCAATAATTCATTTCTGTGAAACCCTCCGGTCAAGAAATTTCCATGTTTACCAGTGTTTACTATATCTTACAAACTTGATCGAGTCAAATATGATATACCACTGCTTCCTTACTAAACATTTACGATATTTAATACTTAATGAAAATTGAAAAGTTGTTGTTAAAAATACGCTTATTGAACATAATAATAGATGAATCATATATCAACTAATCAATAATAACTTTTGTAGTTCTTTTCTCAATTTCAGGGCATACCTATTTCTTGTGTGGCTTCATAAATATTCCTCCTGTTCCTTACAATTTCTTTCATCACTTCGACTGTGTGATGACATCTGGTGGTGAGCTTGAAATGTATTTTTCTTAATTGTCTCTTCTCGGTTTTTTTTCAAGATTTCAATAAAACAATTTCCAGTGTTTTTTCCTCCAATTGAAGGGAATATCATTGTCCTTACTCAAAGTAGGCAAACTTTATATATTTGTTTATTTATTCGAAATTCCGTATGTAGCCTTTTTACTTTTATGTACAATAATCCATCGCCAGAAGAATGGGACTTTCTTTCTTCACTCACACTTTCTTTCTGTATGACGATTAGGTGCCACGATTTGCTAAAACAATCCATTAAAGAGTGAAAATGGGAATCATCTCCAGCAGAAGAGTCAGGAGCTAAATTTTCATGGATTTCTTTATATTCATGCAACGACCATATTTTTTACTTGATTCATCTGATCATGTTGAAAAATTAGCTCAATCGCAGATCTAAGAAAGTAGCTACCACAAAGATTTATCACACTAGAATACTTAGTTTTTTTTTCTACCTGATTTTCTTTCAAAAGTCTCTTCATATACCCGAGTGTAATTTAATTTTACTTGTGTGAAGCTTTTGCTTTTAATTGCGTCTTTATTTTTAAAAATAGATTTTTATGCTTAAATATGGAAGGGATTCTGTGGCTGTCTGTTTCTGTTTCACTTTTAATGCTTTGTTTTAGTTGTTGGTTGGTTTTTATAAGTAAATGGAATGAATTTTGCCACTGAAAATCGTCAACATTTCTGAATTGCATTCCAGCAGCGAGATATGGATAGGGAATTTTGTTCAGAACAATCTTTTAAGCATATCATAATTTGTGTACCAGCGTGCAGAAGAAACGTCTTGAATTCATACAACCTCATAAATATGATGGGACTCTGTAAGTTTTACAGCTTTGCAGCTGCCGTTCTGAATGGAAATGAGAGGATATGCTTTCTGCAAGTAATAAAAAATATTTTAACAGACTTCTGAAATAATATTGATTCGTGAATGCATAGTTGCAAACATGTGAACTGAAACATGAAATCTGAATAGCAAGCCACTCTCTCTCTTATACCAGCTACCATGTTTGGTGTCCATTATCCCTGTATTCTAAATGAATTCTATTTTTTTAGATATATTATAAAATTGACTAAAATTATTAGGTATCTGACAAATACAAAGATTTTCACTATATTGGCTACAAATATTTTTGCTAATACTCTTTATTATTTTGGAAAGATAAGTTTCTAAAAATTTCAATTTTAAATTGAAATATACTTCCTTGTATGTGACGTAATTTTATCTGTTATTAGAAGCTCTCAATATTCGGATCCCGAAAGTGAGTTCAAAAGCTGAATACACGAATATTCGGTATTTTTGGCGAATACCGACTACCTACCGAATTTCGGCAACATCCCTAATATTATAACTACTATATATTATATTTTATAATATTTTATATTACTATTTACTTACATTTATATATATTATTCTCTATATAGTTTTAATATATTTATATATATATTTATATTTATATATGAACTATATATAATTATATATACTTCAGGGATGTACCAGATACCTAAAAAGAGGCCGATACCGATACTCTAGTTTTTTTAAGATGCTGATACCAATACCGATACCGCGATACTTTAATTAATATAATAAATAACCAGTAATAAGATAGAACATGTGGCACTGCTAGGCAACTCAAGATTGCAATTCCCTGTAACAAACAATACTTAGTCATTTTATATTTCATATTGGTTGTGCCCAAGTATATTTTATTTTAATAAATTAAAAATAGTACTTTAAGAATATGTGAAGTACACATTTATTATTTAAATAAACTTTTTTGAATATGTGTGTTTATTTAAAAAATATCTATTTTCCTTTTCAAAGAGTAAGAGTATTAACATAGTTTAGCTACTAGCTTTTATGTTTATAATCATGATTTTTATTTCCATGTTTTATCAGAAGATTCTTCAACCTAGCTTCAATTATAAAGATCATACAATAATGAATGAACCATGATAAAGACCTCATTAATCATGTCCGAAAAATGTTAAATCAAATAAACGCCTATCCTTATCTTCACTTATCATGACATAATAAAATACTACTTTAAGCCTTCTGTTATTTCATTCAATCTTCAAATTTCAACAAAAATTTCCCATAGAATTTGTGAGCAAAAACATTTAAGCTTCATCCTTAGTAAATCTGCGAGAGCTGTTCCTTTTTGGGGGTTCTTACATTCCTTACCTCTTCATCACTTACTATGAAGTATACCTCCTCTCTCGCTGTTTGTTCATTGGAGGTGCTCTGCATATAATTTAATTTGTCCTGCAAGCCACTGTGATAATAATTTCTAAACTCCTTTCGGCCCTTTTCTATTTGCCACCCTTCTCTGATGAAAGCGATTCTCTTCTGTAGGCAGCAATTCTCATTGTTTTTTCGTAGAGCCCTCATCTCTCTCTCTTTCACAGACCTAGAATTTTAAATTTATCTGTTGGCTCCTTGATCTGATACTGTCTTCTTCAGTTTTACGATGTAGTGTTCTCTCTTTTGAAGGTGAATGAGTATCTTCAATCTTCTCTGCGATTTCGGCCTCATGAACTTTTTCAAAGTCTCATAACATAGTCTTCCAAACTCTTCATCTACAGCACGTCTTATCTCTCGTCTGAAAAGCCAACCATGCGTCACTATCCAGTGCTGTTGCTGTATCTAGGGGTTGCAGATATACTGTGCGGCTTCATCTCTTCTGTCTTTATTTTTTTCTTTTTTTTTTTTTTTTTTTGTCAAGGTCCTAGCAAGCTCATCTCCGTGTAACGCTATTTTTAATGCTCTATTCTAGAACTTGCGTTCACTCTACCTCCGAAAGTGTGTCTTTCTCTTTGTTGGGGTTTCAGGCTAGCGTTAAGCAATTCCCTTATTATAACCTTTTTAAATTTATTTATTCCTTTTTTTACGAGTTATCCACGCCTGCTCACCTGTGGCAGAACCTATTCAATTTGGATGGGTGTTGAACGCTCACATTACCTCTAACGCACAATTTACGCAGATGACTGTCACAGCCGCAGCTCTTTAAAAGTGAGGACCTTTAAATCTCTGAGTTATGTGAAACACAGAGATGCTTTGGTAGTCCATGATATTACCCACAAACATTACGGTCGTCAAGGAAAGAAGCCAAGCCACTAGCCGAACCATGTCCCTGTCGATAGTTAACTCTAATATCAAACCTACCAAACTCATGTGCCACACTTGTGCACCCCGTTTGCTGCTATGAGGCGTCGTAAAGGTGTCGTCTTACGTCTTCGAGTGGTGGTTCTTACTTTCTTTCCCTCCTTCGAGCACTTTGCCCTCTACAGTACCTATTAGAAAAGGGATACTAGCACGCAACCTACTTCGGCCTCTAAATATATCTCTATGGGTCAAGTGATACCGAAAGTACAGGACAGTTTACTACTAAAGTCTTCTGGCCTTTAACTCGATCCTACTCTCCTCTATATACAGCCGGATGCTAAACCAGAGCCCCGCCCCCCACAGATATGAGAAGCAGTACTCCATAACAGGGCGGTATGAGATCCCTCTTGTATATGGTGGAGTAACTGAGCCAAGTAGCTGAAAAAAAGTCTCAGCATTTAACTAGAACTTCCAGTTTTCTTTGAGGCCTGCCCTATGTCAACGCACTGTTGTGATTTTGAGGTTTTCAAAACATTTTTTTTGTATGTTAAGGACAAGGATGTCTATATTGTCAACAGGAGAGACGAAGTAACCGTCGAAAGAAGATAGAAAAGTTAGTGTCCTTAGAAGAGGGACACTTTGTCTATCAGAAGTGGGTTTTTTAAAGAATTAAATTTCACGATGATGATGATGACGACCCAACTCTGAAATTCTATCCAGATCAGTCAAAAATAGAACTGAGAAGATTTATAAGACGAGAAGGCAATTCTTAGAATAAAAGAGGGAGCTAAATTGATATGAGTTTGACCTATGAACATTGAGGGTTCAAGGTCATCGACATTATCTTAGCATGTGGATAGCGTTAGATGTGCAGGTGAGCCATTAATGAATCATATATGAAAAGCAGGAATAAAGTAGGAGATAAAAAATCAACTCCCTGAGGAATCTATCACCTATTGACAGAATAAAGAAGTTCGCTCCCATCTACACTATGTCAACATTTGTGAGCCGATTTGAAAGTCAAGCTAGAACATTAAGTATTGCAAGAGAATAGAAGCGAAACCCAATCCCAGGAGGGGAGCTTGGAGAGCAGTGACGCTGCCATACATGTCTTCTCTTTTTTATTTTTCTCCTCGTCAACATTGCATCCTGTCTTATTTCCTAAGTCGCTCACCACAACAAGTCTTCCAAAAGTTCCTATAGGCGGAAAACCATAAATCTGTTAATATTGGAGCGTATATCACCTGTATCACCGGTTACCCGATAATGCCGTACTTGGTAATCCAGAATAGAAGGGAAAGAGATTCCAGATGACTTCTAAAGAGTAAGTAGTGTTTCGAAGGTTCAAATGATACTTTAGAAAGAGTTGCTGCTTTCGATATATGCAAGGCAAGTGATATGGATGCTATTCATATTTTTTCGGAAATAGTCTTGGAACATATGCGCGCTTCCAACACTGTGGGAAATCCAACACTTAGTATTGAGGCATAGAGAATATAGTTGTAATAGGGGGGTGGCGTCAGCACGGAAGCACACTCCTCAAAACTCGAGGGAATGCAATCCGGGCCACCCCGTCTTCCTAACGTTCATTTCTTACTTACGTTTTCTGGAGCTCTCATCACCCGAATCAATATGATATCTTCGACAGTGTGGTAAATCTCTTGGTACGGATTACCTAGAGGAGAAGGACCTAGGAAGAGGTACATTACCGAGTTCGTCTCCAGGGTTGATTAGAGGAAAATAGGAGTCCTCCAAAAGTAGATGATCGTGGCCTTCTCAGTTGGAGTCTAAATCAACACAGCTAATCATCAGTCCGAATATAGAGGAGGCAAAGGATGATCTTACAGAAGTTTTATAGAGTATGTTTTTGGCCATCTACGAGGCAGAGAAATTTTGTCAGTAGGAGAACCAAGGAGGTCAGCGCAATTTTTCAGTTTAATGAACAGTCTCGCTTCTTGCTCGTTCGTGAGAGTATCCTCGATACGATTGTTAGCTGACTGAAAACTTGCAAGAGTGTATTATGTGAGTATGTAGAAATTTTTACACATCTCTCGTAAGCATTCTCTCTAGCCTTCTGAATTGGCCTAGGGCAGTGCAAGCACCTGATCGAACCATGGATTTCTTGAAGGGAATAAAATGATTTCTGTCCAAGAAGGAATAATCCTGCTCTATTTGCTCCCATTATACAATTACAGTTCCCACTTTATCCGCAGTATCTCGATAGTGTCTTAAAGAGTCACATCTAAGGTCAATTTCATTAAAGTTATTACATCTCTTGTAGAATCAATCTGCAATGCTCCCGCCAATCGGCCCTGTGAAATACTTGCCAGAAAACCGCATAGCGTGCAGGCTATGGAGATGTTTGGCTTGAAGAGAAGAAGTATTAATTAATTAATGATTTATAAGTGTTGTGGTCAGATCTTTACCGATAGGACGCTCTGATAGGTCGGGTGTATTTTATATGAGAGAAGGACTAGTCCTGTGAACATAGGTCTCAACGTGTTCTCTAAGAATATCGGTTGGGATGACCGGATGTGTGTAGGTTATTTAATTCAGTCTTTGCTTCCCATATCATTCTTGAGAATATCTGTAATGATTCGGCTTCCCTCTCAACTATCTACATCAGTTACGTAAGCGGAATTCTCAACAATTCATGTTTTGTGTACACTTTGAAATCCCCTTGAAATAGAGGGACCTCAGTTCCATTTTGAATGAGTGGGATATAACAGCTCTCGTGAGAAGTAGTCAAGGTTTTTATTCTTTCTCTCAAAAAATTGGGCATGGAAACTGCTTCTGTTCAGCGAGTACAGTAGCAAGAACATAAGAATCTGTAGTAAGAACTAGTCAGTAAAGAATTTTAAGCCCAGAAACATTCCGTGAAGTTATGGAGATTTTGAGATCTCACGGACGTGTATACGGAATTTTTATTTACATCATAGGTCACCTATACTCCACCTTCAATGCGTGAAAATTATTAAAAAGAATTATGTTTAAGTTGAATAATATTAAACGAGTTGAATGCTGACTGAAATTCTTAGTCATCTGGGTCTCTCAGACAATGAGCATAATCTTATATTTAGTGTTTTAAAGATGTTGGAAAGAGAAAGTGTTTTCCAAGGATTGCAGTCCTAAAGAGAATGAATTGAATATTGAGTCTTAAAGACATTCAATATTTCTTACAAATCCGCTTACTATCATCTACTCACACGCAAATCACAAAAAAAAAAAATACAAGACAGACAGAACAAATAGATATCTCAAAAACACAAAGGAGATAATAGGAAAAATGAATTTCGTGCTACTCTAAAATTCAAAATTTTTAAATATACGATAAAAACGCTGGTGATATCAAATATCTAAACTTAAAATCTTGGGAAAAATTTTACAATTGAATCATTGCACTCTACCTACGCTTCCTCACGTCTAATATTGCGTACTCATAAAAAATAAATGTAAAAATTAAAATCGTAAAATATCTTGAAAAGTAGCTAAATCTGTATAACATTTATAATTCTAATGGCTTGTTCTCAATCTATTGAGGTAAATTTTAACGCTAAATCGTACCAGTGTTGGAGTAAACGCTATATTTTACAAGTTTTAAAAGTGTTTTTAGAGTAAATAAAAAAATTAAACATATACTTAAAAATCATCGAAAAATCTAACTATCTATTCTATATTTGAATCTTAGAAGGTCTTCATAATCTTTCATAATCAGTTCTTTTTCCGTTTCACCCTTCAGACACAACTTTTTAACTGATACGATTTACTTGATCTAGCAAATCAATAGTATTCGGGTTTACTCCTAAAAAAATCATTAGTACTCTGCTTTCTATCTTACCTAAATATAATATATACCCTACCTCTCTTATATATATTTATCTTATATAATTATACTATACTATATTATATTTATAATATATATATATTACTTTATTATATATATATATACTTATATATATACTTTTATATATTATACTTATATACAGTTTTAGATCTTTTTATGCTATTATGTACCTAAATACTTTTGCAAGAACATCGAAATAGTTGCATGTTTTGTCACAAAGTAACAAAAACTTTGCTGTTGTCTGTTGCTTTGTTAAAGGCTCTAAGAATTAGAATGAATTTACAAAATAAATACGTTTTTCTAGAGAAAATACATCCTTTGTAACTTCATTCAAAGGAACAAGTGAAGACAACTTGTTTAGAGGAGCAAAAGAGCTTAAAAGATCAACAAATGATGAACATGTAAATAACCCTGTCCTTTACTTTATATAATTACTATATATACTATTATATAATACTTATATCATTATTTATATTATATATTTTATATATACTATATATATACCTTATAATATATTATTATACTTACATTTATCTTACTTATATTTATCTTATATACTTATATTTTGGGCGTAGGCAGGATTTCATTTAAGTGGGGGGGCAAAAGAGTTGAGTGAAATATATTATATATACTTATTTTTCCTATATAGATTCTGTTTTATATATTATACTCTATTATATATATATTTATATATATAGTATTATATATCTTATATATATATTATCTTATATATTATAATACTGTATGATATTATATATATACTTATATATATATTTATATAATCTATATATATACACTTATATTATATATATATATAATATATACTTATAATTATATATATATAATATGGTCTTCAAAATTGCTGTAATATTTCTCTTTTCTTATTTTCTGCAATTGGTTTCTTATGTGTTGTGCTGTCTGCATCTGAATATCAACGGGTATGCATATTGGAATCTGTTGTCGAGATACTCTTCTTGGAAAGTGTCTATCGCGGAGAATTAAATGTCTTGCAAGAATCCAGCTGTATATAAAGCACAAAGCTAAGTTCTCTTTAAGCCATCTTGAAAAGAAACCATTACACACTTTTAAGAAAACAATAATATATACGTTTGTAATTAGATAATCCTACTTCAACTTCATTTCTCTATCGATTGTGATTGTCCTTTTTTTTCAGTTTTTTCTATCTACGAAATCCCTTATCTAATTCGTCGTACTGGTGCTCAATATTATATAATCTATGTCATCTAATTCTTTTATTTCTGTGCAAGATTTAGGGGGGGCAATTGCCCCCCCCCTGCCTAGCATTAATCGTATATTATATATACTTATACTCATACTTATAATTTATACTTATATAAGATATATAACTTATATCTATTCTTAATTCATTACATTAAATATATTATATATATAATATACTTACTTACTATTATATATACTATTTTATATATATTCTGATATTATATATTCTTTCTATCTTATATTCTTATTTATAGATATCGGAATGATATAATTTCTTATATTTTATTATATATATTACTATATTATATATATATATAGATATATATTCTATATATCTTATATCTTATTATATATAATATATCATTATTATAAATATATATATCTTCATGCCATTATTCATACTAAAATGGCCAAGGACGAATTATCTTACGAAATGCTATTAGGCTTACGGAAAAACACACTCTTCATATTTGGCATCACTGCGTAACTGCTTATTACTATTGTAAAGTATTTTGATGATTAAAAACCTTAAACACACCCTAGTAGCGTAGACGCTGTAATCAGGATGTCTGGGTCTCTCTCTACCTCGTAGGTGATTGACAGGGGTTTGTCCTCCTCTTGTCTCCCTCTCATCGTCTCGACACCCCGCTAAAAATTTTGAAGTTCACTTGGAAATACATTTCCATTAGGGCTCAGCGATTAGGGGACAGAAGTGGGGGATTGAATGTTTCCCCCCCCTTGTCATCCACTCTAGAGCCGCTAGCAGTCCTATCTGTACTCCTATATCTATGCGGTCTACTCTAGGGTTGTTCGTTAGTTCATCAACAATAAAAGGACTTTTAACATATAAAAACTTTCATTAATATGATTACCCAATATCCTTTTTCAAATTGAAGGTGTACTTTGTTGTTTTTTTTGTAATTAAGCTTTATACGTTATTCGAAAATATCATTATTGGTTTTTCTATTAACTAGTGTCTATGACTTTTATATATAGTAATTCTTATACTTAATTTTACTTATACATATCTTATACTTATATAGTATAATTATTATATATTTATAGTCTATTTATATATATATATTTTATATATATTATATATTCTATATCATTATATTCATTTATATATTTTATAATTGCTCCTGTGTGGCCCTATCTATTTTGGTGGGGTCATGCTATCTCAAAAACCCAGCAACCTCGTCATCCAGGCTGTAAGCCAAGGTTTCTTTTATTAAGGAAATCTGATGGAGTTGCTCTGCTAGGGAGTAAGTAAGGGACATTTCGCGAAATTTGACAACAGCAGCAAACTCTCGCACTGCACGAATGATGGGCGGAGGGTTTTCCTAGCCTTCTCCCGTTAACTGGCTTCGGTGAAGCACGCGTTACATTCTTTTCCTCCGATCTCATCTTCTTCTTCTACCTCGTGCTTCAACTATTGCTTTCTGGGTTCCGATTCACTCATATATCAGCCTTCTCTTGTCTGCCGTCTGCGTGGCTATGCTCCCTCTTGCGACAACAACCAAATTTTGTGAACAGTAAGTCTGCGTGGGAATGGGTTCTTTTATCTTTATTTTGAATCTTAATATTGCTTGAATGGAGGGATGGTTGCCCAGATTCCGTAGATGGACAGCATATGAACCTCGGGTTGGAGCAGTTCTAAAGCTTTGTTCTCGTTTTCTGTTTCTTGCTTTTCTTTTCTTTTTTTTTCTTTCTTTTCTTATTTTCTGTCTTTCTCTTCTCTTTTCTTCTATCCTTTTTTTTTTTCTTCTCTTCTCTTTTCTTTTTTACTTTGTCTTTCTTTTCTTCTCTCTTTCTGACTCTTCTCTTTCTTTGCTTTTCTTTTTCTTTTCTTCTTCTTATATGAGTGTTTGCTATCATTCTACCTTCGCTTCTCTTCTTCTTCTCTCCTCTTCTCTTTCTTCTTCTCTATTCTTTTTCTCTCTCTGCATTATGCGGGTTGGACAGTCCGCTTGTTCTGTAGGTCATATTTCAGGTTGGTATGCATCAAGTATGGAGTTATTTGTGTATGCAATGTTGGTGTGATTTTTTTCTTCTATGTAATATTTCGTCAATTTTTTTTATATTGTAGTTCATATTTTTCTTTCTTATATTCTTTTCGCTCAGAGGAGATTTTCTGCTTAAAAATTGAACAATCAATGATTTCTCATGTGGTACTTATATTAATAATAGAATTTTGCTTTCATGTTAGCTAGATGATGGATTATCGTTGCTAGCTCTTAGCACATGGTTACCTGTAACAACTCTTCCAGAGATCTTTTATCTTTATATGTTTTCCTAATCATTGAAGTTATTATATTTTGTGATTATTCTGTGGGGCTTCTAGGACTAGGTCGTATGCATTAATTTAAAGGAATAGGTGAGGATTTTCTGTATCCAGATTATGTGAGGGTTTCTTATATTGGCCAACGTTTTGTCTTTAATTTTTAGTATTTTTCATTACTTTCTTTGTTTTTTTTTTTTATTAATATATAATATATTTATTATATAATTATACTTAAGTATAATCTATTATATTATTTATATATATATATTCTATTATATAATTCAATATAACTATAACTATATTTATAATATAATAGTTACATTTTATTAATATTTATATTCAAATATATCTATGATTTATTGATTCCTCTATTAAACTGTGGCTTGTACTTCTCCCTATGCCGGTGGTTAACTATGGGGGACCACAGGATCTTAATCAATATCTTTCTTTAGGCCAGCTAATCTAAGGCCAGCTTATCTCCAATACTCATGCGCTCCACCAATTTGCTTTCAGTCAGTCGTAGTTTTTTATTCTTTTGCCTCCCAGGTAGTTGTAAATACTCAACTGCTACATCTAACGTAGGATGTGAACAAGCAATCTTCTCTGTATTGATTAGGTCGGCGACTTCTAACGACTCTCTGAGCCTAGCGTAGCGTTCGCTTCTATCCTAATATTACTATATTTATTTTATACTTATTCTTATATTTATATATATATTTAATTCTTATCACTTATATATTATATTTATAGTTCTTTATAATATATAATATTATTATATTATATATCTATATATATACTATTATATTATTCTTATATATATAATATTATAGTTATCTTTATTATTATATACTTATATTATACTATTAATATTATATATATTTAGACTTCTCTTTTAATATATATATATCTTATCTCTACTTATTATTATATATCTATTATTCTATTATTATATAATAGTATATTATACTTATAATGCTTATATAATATATTATTCTTATTTCTTAATATATATATCTATATACTATATATATAATACACTCACTACTATATATCATCTTATATATTATACTTTATTACCTCTAATATTTATATAATTAATATTATTTATAATATATATATTACTTATATAAAGGGCATCTATTGCTATATATCATAACTTATATACATTTCTACTTATTCTTCTTTATATATATATTATATATTATTAGTTACTTATATATAGTATATATACTTATACTATATATATATATATATTATATTCATTATATTATATATACTGGTTATTATATATATATATATATATATTAGTAATTATTATTATACTTTATTATATATTCTTATAATCTATATATTAATATAGTATCTTATATACTTATATAAAATACTATATCTTAATATATATATAATATATGCTTATTAAATTTTTTATTATTATTATTTACCAGTTATAGATCACGTGCTTCATCAGTTAATTTCATGCTCAGCTATAGAATAGTATAATTTTTTTTGGCTAGTCCTCACGAGTTATGTATCGATCTGTGTCGCAGCCTGCCTGGAATCATGGACGCAAGTAGCATCAAAATTTATGCCAATTTCTTCAGTAATAATTGGAGTTGATAGATATCCTATTGCTCCAATTCCCAACACAATTTCTATTCAAGGTGATATAACTACTGAAAAAGTAAAGCAAGACTTGAAAGCAAATTTAAAAACTTGGAAAGCTGATTTAGTATTACATGATGCAGCACCAAATGTAGGTAAGTTATATATGACATGATTAAGTTTCTTTAGCCAATTAGGAAATAAATTTTGAGTTGTTCATAAACTTAAATATCAAAGTATTATTTGCATATGTAAAATTTTATAAATTTTGCCCTTCAAAAATCAAACTGCCATTATTTATTCCCATCTTCTACAAGTGAATCTTCCAAGTCTGGAACTCAAATCAGGTAACTTAGGGACTTTGCCAAATTTGGCCAAGCTCATTGCTGAGTCCACCAATAGGAAACACAAGACAAATTTTTGTGTATATATTTATTTTTGCCATTTTTTTTCCTGCTCTTGCTTGCCTGCATCAACTTAACATGTTTACCAATGTACAGAACGATGAGAGCTTCAAGTTTGTTGTTTGATATAATATTATACTATATATCTATATATAGCATAGAATATATTTTTTAAATCTTTTATTCAGTTTCTTTATATTTTTTATGTATATAACTCTCCTTATTATCTTTATATGTTTGTAATGTATATCTTATATTTTATACATATATCCGTTGTGTTATATTATATATATATTATATATTTAATTAGACTATCTTTATTTTATTATTATATTATATATATACATATATAATATTATATATATTACTATATTATAATACTATACTATATTTCTATTTACCCATAAGACAATCGTATAATGTGGAGTGCTTGTGAAAATTTAAAAATAAATTAGCTTGAAAACTAAATTTGAATATTTTCTTTTGTCACAGCACTCAGGGTCTGGCTGATCTGATTAAATCAAAATGATTTAATCAGTTGATAAATCAATGATTTTTTATCGAAAAATTTAAAAATTATTCAATATTTTAATTTGATTATTTATTATTTTTCAGCAAAAATCTTTTTTACTACATTTAACAATTATTCCTAGTTAATTTCACTTGATTAAATGATAAGTTATTTTCATCAATATTAAGCAATTCACTCTCATTATTTTCAAATCATTTTCAATAAAGAAATATAAACTTAAATTTATACTCAGATACAGAGCTGGGCGCCGCCTATAATTTTCTTTGAGTTTGCCCGTGCGCCTATGCCGCCCGGACCTAGTGCGCCAGCGCTATGCGCTATATTTTTGTCACAGTCAGCAGCCTTTCGGCCTTATGCGCTCTCCTTGCGAACTTTCTCTGACCGTGCTGTTTGCTAAATTTATTGCAAAGTAAATCCTTTAGTGTCGATAACCCTTAAAAGCATGGCTTTTTTATAGGAAGTAAAAACACATTTAATTAATTTTTTATATTATAAACACCGTAACTAATAATATTACATCTCGTCCTCTTCTCTCCTGCTCCACTGTCTCTGTGGTCCATGATTTCCCAGAGGTTTCAGCGACTGAGCCGGCTTTTTGAAAGATAGTTGAAAAATATTTTTTCTCTGAAAGTATGATGCATATTTATCTTTGTTAGTTCCTGACCGGCTGTAACTACATTATAATATCATTAATATTGTTACAACTTATATATCCTATATTATATTATATATTATATATATATAATTATATATTATATATATTACGAAACTATAATGTAAGGGTACTATTCATTCATCTTATATATATTATCTGTATAATATAATAAAATATTTGTAATACTTATATTATTTTATATATATATACTATCTTTATATTATGTATACTTATATATATACTTATATATATTACCTTATTATTAATACTTATTATATACTATATATAATATTCCTTAATATATTATAATTTATATATCAATATATATACCTATATATATTATATTTTATTATATACTAATATAAAAGTTTTACACTCGGTTTTTTAGCATGATTACATCTAGCTTGTCCATGCTTCTAAGTTTCAAGTTTTTTAGGGTAATAAAAAAATGCCTTGTTCCTGTTCATAGGCGCATAGAATTGGCTGTGCGCCTTTGCTAGTCCGCCTTTTTAAAAATTGTTGGGCCTCTGCGCCTACAAATTGATAGTGCGCCATAGGCACATCACCGCGCAACTTCAGTGGCGCAAAGCGCCCAGCTCTGCTCAGTATTATACAGTACAAGCTTGTATACATGGAGACATATTAGTTAATACTCTTAATAAATTAACTTTTACTAAAATATATTAATTAACATTTATGAATTATCAGTCAATTTATCTAAATAGCTAATTCAATCTAGCCATTTGATAATGCTAATCATTAAATAAAAAATAAGAAAATCTCATTGTTTTTTTGAATTTTCTTAAATATCATAAAAATCAACCATACCCTCCTGCCAAACTAACGAGGGTGTAATGGTAAGCGTATCTAATTTGACTGGTGCACTATTCCTATTCAACTACACACACACCAGTAATTTTAAATTTTAGAAATTATATATATATTAATATATACTATATATTATATATATAATATTATAGTATATATAAGTATATATAATATATATATATATATATATATAATATATATATATTATATATATTATATATATATATATATAATATATATATATATTTAATATATAATATATAATTATATTAAAACTATATATTCAATAATAATATATCTATTATATCCATAATATGAATATGATATCAAGTAATATATATTATGATCATGCGTCTATATATATATATATATATATATATATATATATATATTAATAAACTTTATATTATTACTTGCAGACACGCTAGAGTACACAATTAGATATATTACAGTAAAATATCCACCTATTAAAATATGTTAAAATTAACTTCAATATATTATTATATAGTTTTTTAATTATGATATAATATAATATACATAAATTAATTAAAAAATAATATCACATTAATAACAGCAGTTAAACATAACCTTTTATTTCTACAATAGTGACAGTAATTTTCTGACTTTATTCATATCTTGGAGAGTACGATTTGCACGCTTCATATCGTATTTGTATGTAGTTGATTTATCTATTTTAATCGATAATATCGATACATAGGTAAAGAAACTCTATAGCTGTACGCTTGTAAGGTTAAATCTTCATTTATATCATCTCATATCAGTAGTATATATTAATTTAAGTTAACAGGAATCCAATTTTTATTATATTATCTCCCAAAACATTGCATTCATATGTTGTAGTTTGGTATTATAAATATAATTAGTAAAAACTTTCTATCAGTTTTCCTTTTTTATATAGGTTTTCCGTATCGTTGAAAGTTTTTTGAGTAGTTTTTTTTATTGTGTCAATAAGATGATTGTTTAGGTTCCTATGTACACTTGACAATATATATAAACTAAAGAGCGTGCGAAGGCATATGCCCTGCGACACGTTTTTGCAGAAATATGTTTGAATATTTTTCTTCTTTAGTTTTTTTTAATTGGTAATAAGATAACTGTTTAATTATAGGAGATGAGGGTTTTTTAAATCAATTAATTTGACATTTTATTTATATTATGAGTATCATTAGCAAAGTATTTATCATCATGATCATAATTAAATTAATTCATGATTTTCACTTGGTAAATTAGGTCTCAGTTTATTTATGTTTTTTACGGGTGTAATATTTATGGGGTAGTAAATTTCTTATAATTAGATTTAGTTTCTTCAGTAGGTATTAATTGTAATATGATAAACTTTTTTTTCCCATATATCCATCTGTTACAGGGTTAGTTAATCTACTTTAGTCAGTATTAAGTTCATAAAAAGACTTTCTTTGTCTATATATTTAGTGCCTGATATTATATATTAGTTTCTTGGGTAGATGTAAGATTATTTAAATAATAATATATTTATATATTACTTATTTAAATTCTATTGCTCGATAAGTTCTGTATAAGGGTATATATATATAATACTATAAGATTAGAATTTCAATCGAGAAGAGAGAGATTTTCTACATAAAACGGAGCACAAATTTTTATTAGGGTCAGAGGAATGTGAATTCTCGTTTAACACTGAACACAGCTTATTTGTATGTTTTTTGTTCTAATACTTGAGGTTACGTGAATTCGGATGAAATAATGATTGAGCTACTTCGGGCATTTTTATTAATATTGTTATTTCGGTTGAAAAAATTCGGATATAAAATATATCTCAGAATATTTCGTTATGGACTTTAGTGTTTTCTCAGGTTCTAAAGTTTATATCCGAGAGATCGTGCGGGTAAGGAGTTATTAGCATGTTCTAATAAAGGCACGCCATGAAGTGTATATCAGAATGATAGATATGAGTGAGTTCTTTGATTTGCCCTAATAATCGTATCTCATTCTTTATCATGGATTCCTAGATTACACTAATATATTATCTAAATTAACAGAAGATAAAAAATAAGAGGAATAGAATTGATATAAATCGAATGGCCACTTTCAAAGTTCCATAAATATATCACTTTCCTGCTATTTTCATGTGGGAGATGATAGGGTGGGTAAAACATACTCTATGCAAAGTACGAAAGTCCTGTTTTTTTGTTTTATATGAAATAAAAAAATCATAAAAGTATAACATCATTTATAAGAAGAAGACTTTGTTAATGTCAATTGATATGAGTATTGTTTTGTGTATGGAGTAATATTTTTGATATTAAATTTTATATTTTCAATAGTAAAAGGAGAAGGCTTCCTGTATTGACATATTATATCTTTATTGTTTCGTTATCTTTAGGTTATGTATTTCTCTCAACAAGAAAGTAATGAAACAAAGTAATGCGTATGAGGTAAACCAGAGAGAGAGTGAAAGATAGTACAGAAGTGAGATAAATATAATGAAGGAGCTATTGCAAGACACTGAGACAATGGCATTAGATTACTGTATAGATATGAGGTACACGAATCATAGAGAATTGCGAAGCGAAATTATATAAGTGAGGCATATTTATATATGAGACTGGATAGGATGAGATGCAAAAACATATATCACGTAATGAAAGTATAACATATAAAAATTAGTTTAACTTCTGCACTTTATATGATAAAACATTAGATATATAGTTAAGTAAATAAAATATTATAATAGATAAATGA
This sequence comes from Trachelipus rathkii, assembly GCA_015478945.1. NCBI lineage: Eukaryota > Metazoa > Arthropoda > Malacostraca > Isopoda > Trachelipodidae > Trachelipus > Trachelipus rathkii. The sequence continues at coordinate 47,033 of JABUQX010043927.1, forward strand.
AAAAAGGTAAAGAAAAAAAGGAAAAGATAGATTATCATTTTGAGAGCAGTTATTTGAGATATAAAAGAAAAAGACAAGAAAAACCGAGAATCGCGATTAATATAATGTGAATAAACTTAGGAATGCTCCCAGAATAGGAAAAGAACTAAATTAAGAAAATAAAAATATTTATAGTCACGTGATAGCTAGAGTTATTAAGTGAGAGCGAGAGAGTAGAGGGTGTTCAGAGAGATAGTAAGATTAACATTGTAAATGAATAGTATATGACACTTAAAAAATGTACTATATAAGAAGATTAGTGAACATGAGAAAGATCTTATTCATGTGTGTGCATTTGGAATTTTATAGTCCGCTATTTTCGGTTTTAGTTCTACGTAAAATCATTAGAGCATTTCGCACCCAAATGTCTAATAATTAAAATCTAGATCTAACTTTTGTTTCACTCTTAAAAATTACTTCTAAAACAAAGTTTGTTTGTTTTCCTTATCCGCTCTAGTTATGCTGTAATTGAAGTATTTTAATACCATCTTTAGTTACACTTATTATTATTTGATTGCGTAAAAGGTGTTTATTGAACAAAGAGATAAATAGATTATTTCTGTCCAGATGCATTAATATCATTTAAATATATAAATTCACAATGAAAATAATAAAGTAATTTTTAATTGTCTCTTCTATATAATTAATTATTTTCTAAAAATTTAATATCTCACATTGTATCGTGAATAATAATAATATTTCTTTTGAGAAGTTATATTTTCCATATTTTCCAGAAAACTGGCAACACTTTTCGTATATAATTACTTCCTCGATGTCCAAATGGATAGGACCCAAAGAATGAACCTAATATTTGTGAGATAACTGAAGTAATGATTATACCAAAATATGTGAAATGTTAACAGCAAATTTTAAAATTTATAATTCAACAACAGCTTCTCATCTCGAGTCGAGTTAATATGTGACATCACCATACCAAGGCTATTTTATTGTTACCAGTAACATTAGCGGTTTGAGTGATTAAATTCTATCAAACTTTATTATGTATTAATTTCTTAATTTGCGAGGTGATTTTTAATTTACATAAAATGATAGGATGTATAATTATTATAAATATACTACTAATAACAGCCATCCGAAAATATAGTTATTGTTGCTAGGTATAATAAAACTGTAGGTTACGGAATGCTTTGTTCGTATCACTAAATAGTTTATTTTTCATTAAAAATGTGATGCTTTCTTTATGTAAAATTTTTTAAAGAAACCTATATATATAATATTATTATAATTAGTGCAATAAGTATAAATCCTGTACTCGATTAAGAAAATATATTTATATTATAAATTATTTAAGGTGTATAGCACTTTTATTTCTACATGAGATAAACATTCGTTTTCAAAAACTTGTTTTAAATTTTAGTCTTATTCGCTCCAAGAAGAAAAGACGAGCATATATCGTAGTAAAATATTATATAACAAATAACAAACTGAAAGACTATATTAATTAAAAATTGGAACTTTGACAAAAAAAAGATACGAAACAGTCACAACACACTCTTGTTTTGTAGATACGCTATAAGGTATAGGTGCTTAATGGTAATGAGAACTATTTTTGTGCATATCACGCAGCATCATAGATAATATCAGATAATATTAACCCTTTATTTAAATTATGTATTACATTTACTTCCAAATATATTTATAATATTAATTAATTAAAACTATTATAACATAAAAAACATGGGATTAGGGATGTGAAATCCATATCTACTAAAGAGAGTGACCTTTCAGTCATATGTTTGAAACTTATTCAATCTTGGTACTATGCGTTTCCAATCGATTATGTATGTTAGTAAAATTTTCACATCTTCCAGTTTGTTTATGAGACTAAGTTTGGTTTGTCACCTCCAAACCTTATGTAGCCGCAATCATTTTATTTACACCATTTTGTGTTAAAGCAATAGTAATTTATTTATAAGTACCTAAATATTTTATATGCAGTTACTTAATATTTTTAAATAATACAAATTACCTAGAATGATAGTTTTGGATAATTAAAAAAAATTATTAGTAGTTAATATACAATATTTTCTTTTATATATGGGTTCAAAGGTATTTTCTTTATTGAGAATGATTTGGTATAAGTTTTTTTTGTGTAATATAAGATTTGATTGTATTAGGTTTATCCTATGCTTGACAAGAGCGTAAGAATTTATTGGGTACCTTTACACTGAAGTGAGTCCTGTAAGTTATAAAGTTTGAGATAATTCTATACATTTCACTTATATTTTCAATAGTTTTCCTCCTATATAATATAGTTAGGCATGAAAATTACATTTATATTTTTTGTATTATTAATATTCATGTGAGAATTAGGCACCTCTTGTGTTGAGTTATTAGATTTTCCTTGTAGAATTGTTTCAGTTTTATTTATGTATTTTACAGTTCTCACCACCGGGTAGTAATTTCTATATATAATTAATTTGATTCTTTCAAATTGGTATTATAATGATATATTACTCTTTTTTTGCCTCTTAATGCTACTGGGTTTCAGTACTAGCAATGTTCATTTATTTAAATAAGACTCTCTTTGCTTTATTTAGATTGCCTTTGTAATAATTAATTGTATTTATCTGGTTATATGATGTAGAATTTTTAAATTAATGTATACCTTTATCATACTGTACACTTTATAATATTCTTGCCATCTGAATGTATATTGAATGGGCTACAATCCCTAATGCCTCTTTATATAGATATTATAAATGAGAATGAAACAAAAATGGGAAAGTTTTTGATTTTGAGTAATAGAAACATAAAATATGCACTTTGATGCTGTCTCAAAATGGGTGATTTTTTCACTCTATAATACTCAGAAGTAATTATTACAAGAAGGATTTGAAATATCCTGAAATCCATGTCTGTTTTACCATTATGTTCCAAAAAAGGAGTGTGTCTCATCGTTAGTGTGGCCTTAGTTCCTCCAGGCGCTAAAAATAATGCAGATGAACTTGGCTGTTCTCATGTCGCGTTGAACACTCTTAAGAGAATTTGAGAGGATTAAGGTAGCAGATGACATATGGCTTGGACAAAGTGTCTCTCTTGGTCTTGAGAATATATATCTTTAGGAATGATATGGCTTTTCGAGGAATAAGAAGAGAGGGGAACGAGGATGGTGCAAGTGTAGTAGGAGAAGCTCTGTGAATGCAGGAAGGTGGCCAGGGCTAGCACATAAATCAGTTGATCTTGGATGTAAACACTGTGGTTGAACTAATTAAATTCACTAGGCTATATATATGAAGACATAGGGTAACTTGCTCGTTACTTGGTGTTAAAAGTAACCTGTAAGTGAGACTAAATAAGGAATGGGAAACACATTTAAGAGGTTAATATGGGGAGATGCTAAACATTGTTCAAATTGGGATGTATCTACTTAGGGGCGTAGGTAGGTGTACAGAAATTGAAAAGATATCGGAGTATTCATACTAGGAGAGGTGTGTGTGGTGTGAAGAAAGGGTAAAATGATGACTAGATTAAGCTGATATAAGTACTATTTGAAGGGTTCCATGAAGTTTTTGTTAATGATGGAAATGGGTAATATTTGCTGAGTACGGTTAGTTGGTTAAGTTCGGCACCTCGTTCAGTTCTGTGTAGTGGTGGTTTCTGCGTCATCGACCCTCCAATGTAGGCACGAAATGTCTGGTATGTCGACTCGAAGAAAAAGTGGAGTTGAGTCATCAAAAGAATGTAAAACTTTGAAGAGAAGTGTGAGGTGTTTTTTCAGTTTGTTTGTCAAAGAGGACGAAAGAAAGAAAGGGGTGCTATAGTTTATAGGATTGAAATCGCAGTTTTTTGGTGAATGTTTGGTTTTGTTATGGACAATTTGGGCTAGGGGGAAACTGAGACCCCGCCATTGACAAGATGCCATAGGAGGGTCTGTAGCTCGATATCTCCCATGATGGAAACTCTAAGGTTGGTGGGATTTCTGACTGAGCATTAAGTCTTTCCTCAGCCTAAAATAAAGGATGTAAACAAGGGAGTGGGGTTAAGGGTTCACGACCGGTCCCAGCAGCTTGGGGCTCTCTTCTTTCGACTTGCGTCAATGAGGTCCTTCTGTGCGTACTCACATAATGTTTTCTTTTCTTTCCACGTGCATGCTACATCAAGTTTAAATCTCACTCATTCCCTGAATCACTGCCTCAGTTCATCATCCAGCATTATTACTCACTTATATTATTATTAATTATATATTATTATTTTATTATTATTATTATTGATTATTAGTGAGTCCTACTCCATTATTATAATGTACGCAATTCCAGAAACAAAACCAAGCGAGGTTACATGAGAGATAGAAGCAGGGTTCGCAAAACTTTCCTGATGGCCATTGAGAGTGCAAAATGGTGTATCTCGTACATAATATGTCGCATTATTAATTATCAATCTAAATGACAAGATGGAATGTGAACACATAATCTTTTAGCTCTCTTACTCTCGTTATTCTTAATACCAATTATGTATAAATATTTTTAATATTAATAATTTACGTGTTTTTTCAAGTTAATCGTGGTTGGAACCATTGTCAAAAATTTAGCGTACTGATACTGATCATTATCAACAGCAACATATGTATTATCTCAATAGGTATTTCCCATCACTATTCATCCAGCAACTAAATTCCACCCCTCACAGAGTGTAAATTTAACTACAACTGAGCGCGTGCTGCCGTGAGCTTAAAGTCTATCTCGAGTCTGTAAATATACACACAGTAGGCCTTATAGCGGTAAAACTAAAAGATTTGTATCTGATTCTTCGTTTGTTGCCTTCAGTGTGGCCAGTAAAGTGTGGCACACGAATATGGAGGATAGGCAACACTGCTGTGCAAAGTTGCGAAGATGCAAATTGCGAAAGAGAAGG
>JABUQX010043928.1:2500-5000 GCA_015478945.1 Trachelipus rathkii
AGTGCATCACACCTCGGGAGAGTCTGTTTCATTTCGAGGCACCAACGTATTCTGTGAAGCAACAGGAATAATGAGACAACATATTCCCGTGTAATATTATTTACATATATCAAGTAATATAATAATATAATAATAATAATAATAATATAATAATAATAATATAATAATAATAATACTATAATAATAATAATAAATAATAATAATAATAATAATAATAATAATAATAATAATAATAATATTAGAAACAATAAATCAGCATTTGTCTTAATATAACTTTTGCAAGATTTTTCTAAATTCCTAAAACCTTCCTAACATTTCCATTAATTTTCTTTAGGACAATTCTTGAATAAAACAAAATAAAATTGCCTGCTGAATGATCCAAGCTTCGTCCGCTCACGGTGGCCATTTTCAAGGATATGACTATTTTATGAACGAAGCAAAAACAATAATAATAATAATAATAATGAATAAATAAAACAATAATAATAAAATAATAAATAATAATAATAATAATAATAATAATAATAATAATACATAATAATAATAATATAATAATATATAATAATAATAATAATAATAATAATAATAATGAACATTTATGTTTATGATCCCTAATGCAAATGCGTATTACAGGAATATTCAAAGTTGCCTCCCCGGAGGCTATACAAGCGGTTATTACCCTATTCATTAACTGATGCACCCTCTCGAATATTCCTGGTTGCATTTGAATATGCTGACAAGAGTCCATCACACGTTTCCGAAGAATCTCCTCAGTAGGTATAGGCTGTGCGTACACAAGAGTTTTGAGATGCCTCCATCAATAGGTGAAAAGTCCCTAGTGGGATTAGGTCCAGCGCGAGCGTGGTGGCCATGATTTCAGGACCTCGTAGACCAGTCGATCTGTCTGGAAAACGTAACCGTTATAAATACCTCGAAAGAAGGCATGCTAAATGTTGGGGCAAGACTCCATCATGCCATTATCTCACACTACGATTGTCGTACACGAAAAACGGAACATCACATCGAGGAGAGTGGGCAAGGTATCCCTTAGAAACTGCAGATAGTTTTGGCTATTCAGGTGAGAATGAAGGATATAGGTGGGTGTTCGGAAAATTTGTAATACATCTGTACGGAAGTAGCCTCATTTGGTGAAGAGTATTTGCGACATCCACAAACCATTATCTATGGAACGCTGCTGGAACCATCGGCAAAAGGCAAAGCAAGGTTGAAAATCGGTAGGTGTTAGACACTGCACCCGCTGTAGATGGCATGGATACAGGTCATTATGATGTAAAGTCCTCCATACAGTGCTTTGTGACACATGGGTGTCGTGGGCAACACATCTCGTCCTGACCGAGGTTTCTCTTGCAACCTCACGCAAAATACGTGTTCTCCTGTTGCAGGTGTACGCACCAAACGTGGTCGTCTTCGATTGGCGGTAACAGGTTGCAAATCGCCAGTTTCGCACAATCGTCGATAAATACTAGTGAACGCTGTATGAAGCTAGCTGTCCCTTCGATCTGGGGGGTTTTTAATTGGAAAAAAAATTCCCCCCGGGGGGGGAAAAAATTACAACAGTGTGGCCTCACTGAGCGTCGTCGTTTACGTCTTCCATTACGTAACTATCATTTCCTGCCTGTTCTTGAACGAATTCCCTCATGATCTTCGAGAAATACAGTTGACGAATTCTAATGTTTAACTACACTTCACATTAAGCCTAGAGTTTTAAGTATGAACGAATATGTTTCAGCGTTACACGACGGTACTGTCCCATCACGTGGTATCCCTGAGATATAACAGATTTTGTTACGCTGTAACTGAACACAACGCGATATTTATTCTGAGTAAGATATTATTATCATTATGAATACCACTATTATTCTAAGTATTAATACTATTAGTATTAATACTATAATACTTAGTATTAATACTATCATTATGAATACCACTATTATTCTTAGTATTAATACTATTAAAAGTAGAAGTAGTAGTAAATTAGAATAATGATAAACGTATTACTTATTATTATTCTATTAATTATTATTAATATTATTATTATTATTATTATTATTAATTATTATTAATTATTATGTTATTATATTATTATTACTTATTATTATTATTAATGTAATTATTATTATTATTTATTATTATTATTATTATTATTAATTATTATATTATAATATGTATTGTTAATGTTTTTACAACCAAATTATTATTATTATTATTATTATTAAAGTAATTATTATTATTATAATTTTTGGTATAAAATTTTGCTTATAAATACCCTTATTATTATATTTATTATTATTAATTATTTATTATTATTATTATTATTAAACCGTTAGTTATTATACTTTTCCTCCTTTGCCTCCATTGGAGCAGCACTATTATTATTATTATTATTATTATTATTATTATTATTATTATTATTATTATTATTATTATTATTATTATTATTATTATTATTATTATTATTATTTATTATTAAATCTATTAT
>JABUQX010043928.1:10000-15000 GCA_015478945.1 Trachelipus rathkii
TATATATATAATATTATAATATATAAATATTATATTATATATATACTATATATATAATATATAATATATAATATATATATACTATAACGCCTGGTAACACTTTGCTGCTGAGTCACAATAAAATAAGGTCCATTTGGCCAGCAAACTACTACCCCTGCCAAACGAAAAGAAAAATAATTGATTTTTTTAACAAACCCGATTTAATTATTTATATTTTTCATCAAAACAATGAATAATTATTTATTAAATTATCTTACCACCACTTACTGGTTGTGGATAGATAGATATATTTTCGCGTGTCTAACACAACACCAAAAAAATTAAATCATATATTGGAAATTCGCACGGCATTAGCCTAGCGAATATTTGAACATGCTGACACAACCACAACGTGAGCGCCAGCACAGTTGTTGTACATAAATGTATAGTATATCTATCCGATTCTTTTAGCTTATGCAACTATCTTATAATTGGTGTGACTCTATATTTTAAAATCAGTTATGTACTCTACTTGACTATAAATTTTGTACGATTATTAATAGCAACGCTCGCTGTTGATAATTCGTTAATGCACAATACACAAGTAGTCAAGTACATTTTATTTTATAACCAGTTTTATAACCTTTATTTTATAACCAGTTAAAAATAAACAACTTAAATTGGCTACAAACAAATGTCAAAATAAAAAAAATGTACGTCTTTTATAATAAAAATTCAATTAAGTTTTTCCAAATTTTTTTGTGTGAAAAGTTTATACAAAATTGTTTTGGAGCGAAAGAGTCGTTTTTTTTAACTCGACTCCCGACTTCTCACTCCCAACTTTTTGGGGAAATTCGACTCCCGACTCGATCCCGACCTCCTTAAACCCCCTGAAAACGCTGACTCCCGACTCCCGACTCCCGACTCCCGACTCCGACTCCCCATCCCTGATATAAATTAATATATATATTATAGTATATATTAATAAATATAGATATATACATGAATATGTCATACATACCATAAGCAAAATATATACCGTAAACTGGGGTTACTTTAGCCACCGGGGCTACTTTGGACATTTTCACCTATATGGCTTTCATGGTTCATAACTTTTTTTCTAGAAAGGATGGAAATTTAATTTTTTTTTTCTTTAAAAGCCAGTAAAATTGACTACTAAAATGAACCATTAGGTGTCAGAAATAACAAAATAAAAATGTTGTTTTACTACTGAGAAAATGTAGTTGAAAAATCGTGAAAAATGAAGTCATTTTGTTAAGGTTCACCCAGAAGAATTGGGAAGACATACAAACATGGCTTTCATGTATGTTACTCTTTAGCATCTTAGGAAGGGAGCATAGAATGCCTGATTAATCAGCGTTCATAGTTTAGAAGCTACAGACCTTAAATTAAAATGGGGCTACTTTGGCAGGGGGGGTGGGGCTTCTTTGGCAGGGTGGCCAAAGCAACCCAAATTATTTTTACCATTTTTTACCTTATTTGGGGGTTAATTTTAATAATTTTAGTTACATTATGCCTATGTATGCATGTTATTATATATATATATACGTTACATATATATATTTTTTAATTTAAATAGATTTATGGAATGGGTTTTCCAAGAACCCGTCTTTTTTGATATATAAAATTAGAAAAAAAAATGTAAATAACAAAATTAATATTAAGGATCCCTAGCTTAAGGAATAGCCAATGTAACCCCAAAGTAGGATTAAGAAATCTTAAATTTATTTATAAGTTAATACAAAGAAACTTCAGCTGACCAAAATAGCCCCAATGCATGGGGTAACTTTAGCCACCCTATTTTTTTGACATTGTGAAAAAACTACTGCATGGATCAAGAAAATATTCAAGGTATGTATAGTCCTAATACAGTTCCATATTTTGAGTGTGTAATATCTCATTTAACTTTAAAACTTTTTCTAATATTTGCAAAGAAAGTTTGAAAGTGGCCAAAGTAACCCCCCAGTTTTACGTTATATAATATATTGTATATATATATATATATATATATAAATATATATATATATATATATATATATATATATATATATATATATATATATATATATATTATATATTATATATAACAGGTAATATATATATATATATATAATATATATATATAATATATATATATAATAGTATACTATCATATATATATATATATAATATATATATATATATAGTATAATATATATATAATATAAAAAAAAAATATATATATTCTTTACCAGTTCCCCGTCTTCCAGACGCGTGGGGAGGTAATATTACGGAAAAAAATGTGGTACATGAAACCCTAGAATAATAAAAATTGTTTTTAGTAGTATGAAACTTAAAGTATATAAGATTATTTTTCTTTTTATTTCAGAAGAAATAAAGTATATAAATAACAAATTCATAGAAAAGTACTTTTGTACTAGAATATTGTAATATTTATTTTTTTTGATCCTGTTACTGAGGTAAGGCAATTTATGTATATTAGCATATAAAATGTGACTAAAATAATTGGTAAAGTAATGAAATTTCATTATGAAATTAATTGTTATAGGTTCAACTAAATGCCTGCCTAGGTGCTAAGAAAGAGTAGTACTGGATTCTACCTTTATCCAAATAAAGACCATATTTCTTACGATTTCTGTACCTTCAAAACTGAAGGTAAAGATATCTATAACTTCCCTTTTTTTTTTTAAATTGTTTTTTTTATTCTTTGACATGAATAAATAAATATAAACGTGAAAATAAAAGTAAATTAATATTAACAGGTACCTGTTGGGGACCTCTCTTGCTGAATACTGTTCCCAGTGATGATCTATTTCTTCCTATTTATTGCAATATACTTCAACTTTTCCTAAAAGGGAAACAGAAAGATTCAATTGGGTTAGTCTGTGGGTCTTTCTTCCCAATTGACCATTTATATTATGACCCTTAGTTTAAATGTATATGTTGCTTAAATGCAAATAGTGCAAACAGCAACCTTACACGATAATATATTAGCTTAGCTAGATAACTTATTTAAAGTGCATCAAGCATGATTCAATTAGGGTATTAGGACTGATATTGTTAGACGAAATATCTGGTCAACCAATATTTAGGAACTACACCACAACTACACAACTTAGGAAAGAAAATATACTACCAATAGGTATATATATATATTTCTTTTGGGGGGATCATTGTTCTGAAGTTAATTTGGCATGTATAAATATATAGCTATATTTTTTTTTGCAATTTTTTGCTTTGCTTGGCTATTTCTATGTGATGTAAAGTTTCTTTTATGTTAAAAGGTTAAAAAAAAAAGAATAAAGATTACTTTGTTAGTTTTTTTTTCTTTGTCTAATCGGTTGCCTTGGAGGTACGTGGGATAAATTGATCCTGCTTGCTTTCTCATCGGTTGTAAGTTCTACACTGGTACGAGAATTTCTTAATAATTGATCCTACCCTAAGGTAAGAATAACCGTTCTTGTGGTGCTTGCTTCAGATGAGAGAAACACTTCTTGATTATTAATCTTTGTATTGATTTTTTTTCATGTTGTATACGAGTTCAAGAACAGAAAGGAAACCAGAAAGGTCACATACTTCAAAATAAACTGCAGCACTTCACATGCTTTAGCTGCTTGCGTGGATAGAGACAGGATAATAATTGGTGCATTGAAGGTGGTAGATGTCAGTGAGACGTCATTTACGGTACACTGCTTTCTGAGTGAAGTAAATACTGCAAAGTAGCTACTGGTGAGTAAACCTTACCTATAGAAATCTATAATTAGTTAGAGGAGTTTCATACTCCAGTAAACAGATAATAGCCCTTGAGATCTATTACGGCCAAAGAATTTTTGAGGGTTAGAATGGTAGCAGAGCGTAGTTGCTTTGAGTAACTGCCCTGCACCATTTCCTGCCTGTTCTTGTCATGCGGTGTTGTTTGTGCTGTTGTTGTCTAAAGATTACTCTTTGTTAAAGAAAAAAAAGGATAAAATAATGGATAAGGGGAAGCTTTCCACTGTGGATGATGGAGAGACCAAGGAAGAAGAGAAAGAAATCATTTCACCAGTGAACACGTCCAGTACAAATACTATGACAACTTCTAAGATTTCTAATGTGCAATTACCAGACAACCTTAGGGGCCCTATTCCCCCTTGTAATTTTTACAAATCTTTTATATTTGCATGGCGTCTCAATGTTATCCCCTGGATAAGTTCAAACCACCGTCGTTTTTGTTACATGATTTTACTCCAGTGAGAAGAGTATGGTTTTAATTGTGTGTCGCATAATGTCTCTGACCAGGATGGGCAACATTTAATCACTTAATAGAGGTAACATTTAATAACGGTAAGTATATTGGTAATTCTTATAACAAATTTCATAGAGAGTGATTTGTTAGGGATACTTAAAGGATTTGGCCTTTCCTGTTTTTTTTGGAGAAATAATATAAGTCACACATGAAATGATCCGATAAAGGTAGAATTAGCAAAAAATCGGGGGAAATGTGTATTATAAGAAGGAAATAATTTAACGATATAGAATTTTTGTGTGATGATACATACTCAAATAGGGTTTTACTTAAATCTTATTTGAAGTTTGGTAAATATTTTTAAAAAAATTTACTGGGTGTCCAAAAATCAATTTTTTCGAAATGGTAACTTTGAACCTTAATATCTCTTATGGGGTAAATGCTAAAAATCTGAAAATTTTACACATTATACTACTACCATAGATTCCTTCACCTGCAATATTGGCTTTGGTATTTGCTTGTTTTTAGTGGTACAGCCTTTTCAAAATGGCAAAATAAAACATTTTTTTTAAGTTGTGTTATGATAGCTATTTTTATAGTTATTATAGTTCAAGACAATACATAGTACAAATGACATAGTGGTGGCATCAAGGAGAAATGAAAACAATGTTAAAATTTATTTTACAGTTAAATATACATAAGAAATGTAATTTATTTTCCTTAATTATTAAAAAACTGATTAACTTTTGAAAATTTAATATATATATATAATGAT
>JABUQX010043928.1:20000-25000 GCA_015478945.1 Trachelipus rathkii
ATAAACAATTTTAGTGCTTTAAAATTTTAGCCCTTCTATAAAAAATTCATCAGACTAAAACCGTAACTGACATAGGTTGGTTAAAAAAAAAAAAAAAATTCATCTTTAAATAATCCTAAGTCACCTTCCTTTAAGGAATTAAATCATCTTTCCTATTCCACTAGTAACCTAGAAGTTTAGTGAAAAGAGTATCTTCAGAAGAGAGCAAACCTGATCTTTTAAATATTAACTTTGCTTCAGGAGAGTTAGAAGCCCATTCATAGAGGTGAAAACCATAAGACTCAAGATAATCAACTGCAGCTTCAAAATGTGACTTAATGGTTTCAAAACTGTCTTTATTTACCATAAGGTTATCCATATATAATCAATTGGAAAAATAGTTTCCCAATTTAGATTGCATTGATTTAATTGACTCTTGAAAAAGAAATGGACTAGTTTTATTACCAAATGTTACTCTATTATACCTAAGACACACATTAAATTATTTTTAGTTAAAGGTTTTGATAAGTCCCTAATCCATAATAATTTATGAGCATTTTTGTCATCTTCTTTAGAAAGATGTAACATTAAAAAAGTTTTTCCTATGTCAGCAATGGTTAAGTACTTACCATGTCTTATAAGTATGAACAACCTAGCAAGATGAAGTAACAAGGATGGAAAGTTATCAATTAAATTATTTAAAGCTTTATCATCATCATATTTTTTACCAGATGGATCTACCACGATTCTGATTTTAGTAGTTTGAACATTGTTTCTAATTACACAAAGTGAGGAAGAAAACAGTCTTTTTTTATGATCTATTTTATTAATAGGAATGTCATAAAGGATACCTTCATTTAATTGTAAATCAAAAATATTCTGATATTCATTTAATAAATTATTACTTTTTAATTTCCTAACAAGAGAATTAAGCCTGACATAAGTATAATCAAATTTAGGGGTTAGATCATTTATATCATGGTTTTGCTCTATCAGGTCACCTTTTTGAGAACAGCCATAGGCCTACCTGACGAGCTATGCATATGATAATTATCATATGTATAGCTCTTCAGGTAGGCCTATGGCTGTATCTCAAAAAGTTGACCTGATAGAGCAAAACCAAGGTGATTTTTGGACTCAGAACACCAAAATTAGTCTAAATATGCTGAGGTTTTGAGTTCAATCCTATATTTCTGGAAGAATATAGCGAATTATTCATATATAAATGGTTGCTTCTGATGTGTTTCTGTTTCAAAATGACTAATTGACCTTTTTTCTTTCTTTTCAGAGTATTGATATGGCTTCAGCGTGACGGTCATGCAGGAATAATCCTGACATTTTCTGCTACATCTGCGGAGAATACACGCTGGCAATGCACAGAAAGGGCATCACAAGCTTTGTGAAGCGCGCTACAGGCTCGACGTCTCAAGTCAAGCTGGGTGACCCAGAATAAGTCCTGGGCACAGGACACGGGTGTGCAAGACGTGCGCGGGAATATCTCCGGCGGTGACGAAGGGCCAGCGAAAACTTCACTGAAGTTTGGGATTACCAATGGTTTGGAGGGAGCGTCTGACCAGAAATCGGATTGGTTACTTCTGCGCCACTCGATACTATCGGCATCAACCGGAAGATCGAGCAGCCTCCAGTACTCCCGACTTGCATCTGCCCGCCGTCAGTTTGCTCACTGCGAAGAACTTCCTGTACCAGCGTGCAGAGAGCTTCCTGACAGCGACGATGAGGCCACCACTGCATATGAGGGAGGAGATACAGATGAGGAGTATGGAACACAAGATGGTCCGCAGCCCTTTTCACAATGTGAGCTTAATGATCTGGTTCGGGAACTCAGCTTGTCGAAGAACTTCCGCGAGCTGTTGGCCTCAGACTCAAAGAGACAAATTCACTCGTGAGGACGCGCGTATCAGTTCTTTCGTAGAAGGCATAAAGGGACTACATGGGCTACTTTCTGCGAGGAGGAGCCTCGTGTACTGCCGAGCAATGTCCGCCGGTCTCTTGCTAAACTCGGCGCTCCTCAATATGATCTGAGAGATTGGCGAATCTTCATAGACAGTAGCAAGCGCTCTTTGAAGAGAGTGTGCTCATACACAACGGGAACGAGTTCGCCTCAATCCCTCTTGCGCACTCCACAACTCTCAAAGAGAAATATGAAGCAGTCAAGACTCGACAAAATCCAATATCAGCAGCAACCAATGGATCACTCTGCGTCGACCGTTAGAGATGGTATGAAGCTTTCTACTTTGGTCAGGCGAGTTCCGGGTACACAGAAGTACCCATGCTTTTATATGTAGTGGGACAGTCGAGACAGAGCCCAGCACTATGAAGAAAGAGTGGCCGGCGCGAGAGCAGTTTAGTACCTGGGGCCAGCAACATCAAAAACGAACCTCTTGTTGACCGGGAAGAGATTTTGTTCGCAACCTTGCTGGTACGATCAAGCTTGGGTTAATGAAACAGTTCACAGCGCGCTTTGGACAAGGATGGGAGGTGCTTCAACTACCTGTGCCGAGCCTTCCCTGGAGTCATATTGAGAAGCTGAAGGCCGGCATTTTCGATGGCCCACAGATACGGCAGCTCATGAAGGACACAGAGTTCGAAAAACTCCATGAACACGCTAGAGTGCGCCGCCTGGAGGTCGTTTGTGCAGGTGGTGAACAACTTCCTGGGGAACAAGAAGGCAGCAAACTACGACACACTCATCAACAGCATGATAAAGAACTTCCAAAACGGTGTTTGATGAGTATAAAGATGCATTTCCTGTTCTCAAACATGGAGAGGTTTCCTGGAAAACCTTTGGTGCGGTCAGCGCGAGCAGGGAGAAGGTTCCATCAAGGACTGGCGTCAAAATGGAGGAGAGGTCCCAGGGGAGGTGGTGCACGCAGTCTGCTCGCGGACTACTGCTGGTCGCTGACAGAGAGACAACAGCAAGTGCTTCCACACGGAAATCAAGGAAAAGGGGATGTTAACTGCGTGAAACTCTGAACTTTGTGTCGTAACTGCTCATGTACAATGTAATTAAAACTTATCAAACATGTAATTCGAGTATATAATAAATGAATGAATTTGGATATGTTGACTTTTATTTACCCAGGAAAACGGAAAAACCGAATGTTTATGATCCTCAGGAATTGGGTTTTTTGGACAAAAAATGTTTTTTTCTTAAATGCCATATCTTAACAAACCAGACCTGATTGAAAAAAAAACAAAGGGCATTTTCGGACTCAGCGCATCTCAAATAGTCTACATTCCACTGGAAAACTCCTGGACGATTTCCAAAAAATTTTTTGTTTATGTAGTGGTTATTTACTTTTGTAATTTCTAACAGAGAATTAAGCCTGACATTAGTATAATCAAAATTAGGGGTTAGATCATTTATATCATGATTAGGTTTCCATGGAATCTCTACTGATATACTTTTTTACTTAGCTGAACATTATAGCTATTTAATGCTCATTAGTGGTAAATTTTTCATCTTTAAATAATCCTAAATTTTCCAAGCTACTAAATTGACCTATATTCTCAGCTACATTTTCATCATTTTCACTGATAGTAGCTGCACAACACTCTGTAATTAAATTTAAAGTTGTCTCATATTTGAAATGATAATCTGAGGGAATACCTTGCAAAATGACACCATACCTAGATTTGTAAGCCATAGCATTATTAATTTTAATAATTTCTAAATTTAGTTCTTTATACTAGGGGTCCTAAAATTACTTTAAAATCAGTAACTACTTCAGAATCAAAATTCTCTGATAATTTAAAGCCATAAAGTAAAAGGGAAGTAACTAGTTTTGACACTTCTTTAATTTCAAAATTTACTGGGATTTTATCTACAACTAGAGCTTTAATGGGATATTCAACATCTTTAATAAAAAAATTTGCAATTTCAAAACTTGGTTCTGAAGATTAAGCATTAAAACCAACAATTTTTAAAGTTTCCTCAATGACCTTGGTGGAAATACCCAGAGACTCTACTGTATCCTTAACAATGTAATTGTCCTGACTCACAGAGTCTATAAGTGCTCACCTTTTTTCAATATCAAAATTTGTTACAATAGGCAAATGTAATGATGGGAGGATTGAATTACCTCCAATAGAAGTAATATTACACCCTAGACTTGTTTTATTATTACCTTTACTGTTATCTTTTAATTTGGGATCTTTAATTTTACCTTTATCTTCTGAGAGTTGTTTTAAGCAAGAAAAATATGAATGATTTCTTTAACACAATTTTTACAAGGATCAAAAGATACTGTACAACTGTTTTCATCATGATTTTTACTGGTTCATCTTTTACAAAATCTAATTCTTTTATACTTTCTCATTTTTCTTTGTTAGTAGTATACTTAGAATAGTAAATAGTATGTATGAACATTCTGAGAACATAATTTACATGTCATAATAGTAGAAGTTGTAATCACTGAAGTTTTAGATTTTACTCCTTCATAAAAAATTTTACCTGAACCTGCATCATTCTCTAATTGAGATTTTAATTTTACATTTTTATTATTTACAGATTCATTTTTTAGTGAAAGAGCGTTAAAATTTAAAGGTTTTAATTTAACACCTTCTTGATCGTTTAATGTTTTAGTAGCCTCAGTAACTACATTTCTAAAATCATCAAAGGGTTGATACAACTTATAATCACATGTAGGGGCCTATGTAAAAACTCAAATCTATATCTAAAGGATTATAATAGATATATATAATTGAATATCGTCAATGGCTAGTTGATTATTTTTAAATAGATTAACATTGGCATTCATATTAGCTTGAAAATCATTTAAACTATTAACCCTCTCGACTACAAATTATACGTCCACCTATGCGTGGGTCATTTTTTCCCACACCAAATTTTCAGCTTTTTTTTGCCACTTTTTAGGTACAGATTATGTAATTCAGTTCGTTTAGAGTTGTTCTAAAGAGTTTTGTTAATTTTTGTTAGTTATTATTATTTTTAAACATTATTTGAAAATTGTGCATTTATTGCCCACCCATACGTTTGT
>JABUQX010043929.1:5000-50390 GCA_015478945.1 Trachelipus rathkii
AAATCGGTATTGTGAGAAAGAAAAGTAAAAAACTGTTTATATTCGAAAAGATGGGTTTAGAATTAACGAGCCCCGTCTATTACGGAGATTACGCGTGTCATGGTGAACGCGGACGTATCGAGTTGCGATCGAACAAAGGAATTTATACGCGCTTGTCGACTGAAATTCCAAAGGTGAATTTAATCACGGGTTTAATATTCTGGTCTTTCGCAAGCATAGTTAGGTTGGAGGGGAGTAAACCTAAAAAAATTCCTATCCTTTACGGTTGTTCGAAATGTAATATACTCAGTTTCTCGCCATCGGTTAAGCAAACGATTATACCGGTATACGGCTTTTCGTCCGACACCGAATTAAATTATGTCCCGTCTTCGTCGGACCCGGCTGTCGACGGAAGTGTAGTGGGTAATTTCATCTTTCGCGACGGAAAAATTAGGCTGAAATTCGACTCATTGAAACGAATAACCGCGATATTTACGGCTAGAAAATATTTGATCGACGATCCATGCTTGTCGTATTACCGCCGCGAAGAGGACGAAAAAAGTTTTTCTTCGTCATCGCTTCCGAAACTAAAAGAAATTTTATTCGCCGAAGTTGGTAGGGGGAGGTAAGCGGCTGCGTTTCACGATAATTGATGTTTCGTACAGAAAGCGTTAAACCTCCTAAGAGCGATTAGAGAATATAATAGGGCGTCATATAAACGAAAGTCGATAAGAGATCGATAACTATATTTATTGATATTGGAAATTGTGTCAACGGGGCGCTTTCTCGAACGAGGTGACAACATACTCTCAGTATCAGTATAGCCTCCCGCGCAATCAAGATTTTAGGACGGGCGCTCATAGATTTTTAGAGATTTTTAGAAGACATCGATATTACGGATTGAGAACATAAATGTCGTATCAAATCCAGCTCGTGGTGAGCTTCGTGTGCGTTTTGGACGCAAAAGCCATTAGTGAGAGGTGGTCTTCTAAATATTTTTCCACCGAAAGAAATTTAATGGAGACCTAAGTTATAAGAAAGCCTGTGCTTCGAGGTGACTTAGATATGATATATTCGTACGTTAAGGCAAGCCCTTCGTATAATATGTGTGTGCGGACTTATCCATCCCGACGTGAGTGCGATTCAAGGAATCTGCTCGGTTCTCATGTCAGTGTGAGAAACTACTTTTTTCTCTATTCGCATTATGCTTCGATCCGGCATCAAATTAAAGGTCTTTTTGTCATCACCGTCAGCTCGTATTTGGTTATTTGAGTGAGTGCTTTAACGATAACATATACGCGGTTTAGTGACAGAAATTTCGGTACGAAAATATTGATAGATAACTGGAACTTTCTTGTAGTCGGACCGAGCAACGCAAAGTATATCCGAGATATATCAAGATTATGCCTCGTATATACATGCTATTCTAATAAATACACTCTCCATCGCAGTCTCTTTATAGTGATACAAATTTATATTTAAAGCGAGCGAGAAACTTCTCCTTTATTAATCTCTAATGTGCTAATGGTTTGATGTTCGATATCCTCCTCTTACCACATCGAGGGATTGCCCGCTTATATGCGGAGTGGAGTGTCAGTTGTAGCCCGGCAATACATGACTACGTAGTTAAAATATATACTGTTTTCCAGTCCCGATGTACAGCATAGAAACATTAAAGTGAAGCAGCGAGAAACTGCGTTCGTGACGAGAGCTGCACTTTTCTGCACAACTAACCTTATGTGAGATATGCAGCCCAAAATCAAGAACATTCTCGGAATTAATCTGACGCAATTATTTTTAACGACATGTTTTCTTTACCTGTAATAGGCTAGTGACAGGGGTGTCTAACACATATATACGAATATAATTGTAAAACGCGGAATTAAATTTTTCCTCGGCGAATATAAAAATACTTAATCCTACTCTCGCCGTGTCGTGTCTGATATAAACTAAGGCAATGGGATTATATCGACACGAAAATGGAAAATTGGCCCTATCACAACCCGCCTCCCGAGGAACAGTGTCGAGTGCGTTGAGTGCTTGGCGTGAAACGATTTGTGTGACCCAATGAATTGCTATATTTTGTTATACGATAAAGAAAAGGTGATATCGCGATAAATTGTGGGAGAATGTTGAGAGAGTAGCTAGAAAGAAGATTCATCAAAGGAAAGCAAAAATAGTAAAAGCAATAACTAGACCATGTATGAAAACATCGAAAACATGAGAGTTATGTCTATTTGTTCTCTCGATCTATGGAGATATCGACAGAAGACACAAGGAACGTGTACGTGCTCTACTATCCGAAGTACGGCGACGGTTATCTCGAATATATAGTGAAGGCTGGATTTCCGATAGATAAACGCAAAACTGAATGTAGACCAAAGTAGTCTGAAAGAACATAATGTCTCAAAATCGTACACATAATTAAGCGAGAAAGTAATGTTTTAAAAATTTCAATTTTAATATACGAGGGATGAAACGCGGAATTAGAATTTTAACGCGAAAGATATAAAAGGCCGTTAAGCAACGTGACGCAGAAGATTTGCTCTAGAAGCATTCATGAAAGGTATAAAAGATAGGTTTGTACGAAAAAAAATCGATACAATTTAATCTGAGATAAAGGAATAATGTAACTTGCTGATACAAGATGAAGAGACAGATGACAAGAGGTTTATCTCAACAGTAGATTATTGTCCGAATATATCGAGAGTCATATATGTAGAATTTATCAGTGAATAAATAAGGTTTTGTATAACTCTTCTGCGCGGTGTACGAATATTCGATCGCAGAATTCGGATGCGTCGGAGAGAGCACGGTATTTCCAAAACTCGCAGTTCGCGAAAAAGACGTATTGATATCATTTTATTTCCGAAATAAACGTACGTAGTAACATTAAAAACGGAGGAGAAGGGGTGGGTAAAGAGCAACATAAGTTAATTGTAGCTAATATGTTGATATTTATTGATTAATGAAGAGCAGAGAATTGAGGAATCATAAAGATGGTGTCGTGGACATAGAAAAGAATTCTTAAAAAATGAAGTTTAGGAGAGAACTATCGGCGCTGAATGCGGCAAATACAATGGGCATAGTATTTTGTATTGGGTAGAAGCTTTAGGCTTACATAATTAGACTGAAAGAAAGAAAAGATATACTATTCTAGAGTATAATGGTTGGATAAATATGAACGACAATCGAAAGAGTGTCCATATAATAGCGCAGAGTGCTAGAGTGACGACTTTTCTGTCATCCGTACGTTTCGATTATTCGAATATATTGGAGTCACATCAGGCTCACCAGCCTTGAGCTTATATGCATTCGTACTCGTTTTTCTTTTGCATGAAACCCTGACGCAGCTTCTCTTTTCGATGCAACTTTCATGAAATGTTCGCCAACTATCTATAAGTACATTTCAGCGCGTGCAAAAAATTGCTTAACCCTTTCCAATTTACGCCGAAAATAAAAGCGTATATGAGCTTCAGACACCTCGCGATTCACTATTTCTTCGTAGTTTTTTCTGAGCTAAATGCAGAGCGGCTATGCACGCGCTACCATATGACAGTAATTATCAGAAGATTTAGGACAGAACCAACTCTCCTGTCGAAATTTCACAACGATAACTTTAACTTATAATTTCATAAACTTTTTACCACCTACATTTGGTTTTCCACATTCTCTTTGCACACGTATTGTTCCTGTGTCCTTCTCTTATTCCTCGGTGCCGTTGTTGTCTCTAAATTCATTCCAATGTATATAGGAGCTGCACAGGAACTATCCTCTTTTCGGAACTCCAGCGTTAATGTCGTTTCGTTAATTCAGACAACATACGATGCGCACGCAAGTGTTTTTCCCGCAAATCCATTTCGCACAGAGACTCAGAAGGCTATGTGACATCGAACGAGAAAACGGCCGAAAAACATTACACTTTATGTAGCGATGTTTAACAGCACCTACTCCGATGTGATGGCGCTAGCGTTGTTTTACAAGCGTCTGTGTAGGATGTCCGCACTGGGAAAATATTCCGGCGGCGGAGATATTCGACGCTACTTGTTGCGCTATACACTTTCAAGTTTTTCGTTATATGACGAGACAACGACGGCAGAACAACTTGTTCTCAACACACTCACATTCGCAAAGAAGAGATCATCCCTCCTGTGCATATTGCTATAACGCACCGACGGGGACAATTGGAAGCATGGAGGTGTATAATCAGGAACCGAAGCAGCAACAAGAGAACGCCTATCAACGAATTTCGCGGGGCGGTGGAAATATTAAGAATATGCGAGTTCCCGAAAATAGGCGAAGCATTATTGACTTTACAGACTATCGTTTCATACTCTAAGCTCAAATAGTTGAAACGTTCGATCACGTAAATTTCTTTTTGTGTTTCGGACCATTCCCATTTACGCCATAATTATAGTAGTGAATATAAATATATATACATATCCATAATATTATATATATGATCGAGTGTAGTAGGTATTATATATCTTCTGACTATTAGATCAATTATGACCACATATCATATAGTAAATTATATATCATTTACACATTAGAATTACCATATATACATAATAGATATGAACACTATTAATTATATAGGTGTATGGGAGTATAATATATATAAATATTCCTCCTGAGGATTCTAATTTTAGTGTCAAACCATGCATTAAACATAGTAAAATAGGCGAAAAATCTGACTTCCAAGCTGACTATATGAAATACGATACTTGATTAGCCCACCCACCATCTTTTTATTTATATATTATTGCATATAGTGCGGACAAGACACTCTGAAGATTAAGTTATTTTTCCCTCCGAGCAGAATCCGTCGAGCATGCGAGACATTTCTGTGTGATTTTAGCTATGAGTAGGTTTCTCATTTCCGCGGCCGAGACATTCCCCTACGCTCTTTCGGCGGCCTCATCTTTTACTACCACGATTCGTGTGTGGGTTCCACACCAGCTTGTCTAGTATCCCTAAGTCCTACCTCGTTCCTTATGAAAGTGGTTTCAATGATCCAAGCAGAAACAGATAGGATCCACCGAGAGTATTACGCCCCGCTCGCTGCTAACTGACTAAGCTTCCTTCGTTTGTTATTCGTGGTGAAAATGAGCAAAACAGCTTTTTACTCTGCTCTTTAGCGCACGTCGCCGTGCTTCTTCCTGGTGCTCCTTTTGTGAGGTAGAAAGAGTAATAGGCAATTGCATCCCACTGGTGACCGGGCGATAGACGTGTCGATAACTTGCCCCTGCGTTCTCGGTTTCTATCTGTGAAGTTTCTTCTGTATGGGGCGGTCATAACTGCCGTCTTGTGTAACCTTGGGATTGTGCCTGCGTGGCTCCCTGCGTGGTGTGGGCAAATTACCGGCCCACTCTGCATTTTTTTGGGATCTACAGGCCTTCCACTCTTTTTGGTGCTGCGTTGTGCTTCGACCTGGTCACGAAACCCCTCTCGGCTTCGTTACCGATTGCCGGCGCCGCGCCGGGTTTCGTTTGGGCCGACCACCTGCGATCTATCCGCTTCTCACTCAACGCAGCAGGAAAGCTCTACAGGGAGTGCGGGTGCCCCGTTCCCTATCGTGCACTACCAATTCCTTTGGAAAACACTTCTACAGGGTACCTTACGACACCCGCTTTAAGTGCCTTGGGGTACTCCTCATTCCCCCCCACAAGGTTCTATCTTAATGTTCCTCCGGTGTGTCACTGCGCTAGTTTTCGCCTCCTCTTTTTCCTTCAGTATATAGCTTCTGCCCCACTTCGGGTCCAGTCTGATTAGGTGTGCCCCGTTCTTTGTTTCGGTTGATAGTGTTCTTGCCAGCGGTTCCATGATTGTCCACTTGTTTCGATATACCGCGTTGGCATCTGAGGCGAGACGTGTTCCATTTCGCAAGTTCGCTCGGACATTGCATCGCTAAGTGGCTTTTAGCCTTTGAACGAATCCGTGCGCTATCTTCCGCCCGTTCGTGTGGATGTTTCCTCCCCTCAATCCGACAACAGTCGACACCCGATCACTGTTAGCTGGGTGACGCCTGTGAGGAGGCCAGCTTTCTCATATATATGGTGCACGACCTGGCCCATCTGCGCTTGCGCGCCCGCGATGCATCTAGCCCCCCCTTATATGCCCTCTTCTACCCACAGAGCATATAGAGAGTGAGGCTGAACTGCGGGCAGCTAAGTGCATTATATTTTATCACCATCGCACAAACTTCCGATTTCCCTGTTGTGAAAAGACATCTAAACCTTCTGAGTAATTTGCCTGCCCATACAGTCTTCCTGTGGTTCTCGACTTTGTTGTCGAGTGTACCGGAGCATTTACCAACCTCTCATCGGTAATCAAACTTATCACCGTCGTCCTCTTCTATTGAGGACGAACAGTGTACTTATCAGATAGGACCCACTGCGCTCTTCGGCCCTTGGTTGGTTTCTTTTTTTACGGCAAGTGGTTGCCCCGTCTCATCAGCAATTGTTGTGTTCATTGGTCGTCTTTGTGAGGGACGGCCGAATTAGACATTCCTTCGCTGCTATTCTCACGCTAAGTAGGTGGAATTTGCTCCGTTAAAATCTCGGTTATCAGCTTGTGGACCATGCCGAGTCATCCACTCGTTGCCCTTTTCGTTTTTTTCCTCTCTTTTTCCCGTCCGCACTGTTGACGCGATGCACGACTCCCCCGGGTCAGTACCCCCGTTTGAGTGGCCGCTCGGCCGCCCGCTCTACCGTGGTTGTGGCAATCTCGGCACCGTAATTTGCGCCACACATTTTTTTTATTTGTTTAGTTTGGTCCATACGAATTTGATAAATACTCTCTAACTTTGTTCTTCTATTCAATTTATACTCCAATCCCGATTTCCAATTTACCTGTCCACCCCTTTTTTTTCCTCTCTCATCCCGCATTTCCCCGCACTTGTGTTTTCTTATTCGCGTGTTCCCTCCCCGCTCAACTCACAATATCTCCATCAAATATAGATTGAGCTTCGGAGTCATGATCGGAGAGACGTCACCCTTTGTTATAGCACTTAACTTGCTTGTCTCTTCCTCTCTCAGTAAGCACCTGTTTCTGCGTCCGGCAACTGTGTGTTTTTTTCTTCTCGCTCTTCATACCTCCTTTCGCTTTCCGTCTCTAGTCAGATCTTCGTTTGCCCGTCGTCGTTCTTCATCCGGTGCTGTGTTTATTTTTGTTCGCAGAAGCCTTCCGGTCAGTCCTTATAATTTTTTTGAGCTCGCTCAGCTCACACCATTCCCAGGTATGCTACCATCTTGGGCTCTCTTTTTCTTCCCCTTTCTCGAAGCTATATTATACTCTGGTATTATGTGAGCTTCGGTCACTCCGTTCTGTAATGTACCCATCTGTCTGTCTCGGAGAGTCTACGCTATACGATAGCCAGTATGATTAGACCAAAGATATCTCTGAGAGAGCTCTGGTGAAATTTCTTCAGCTGACGGACATTCATCACACTCCCTTCAAAACCATTTGAGTCATGGTTATTCACATCCACACTTTGCGAGCGGGCACATATTGTTGGTTCCTAGAAGCTTTGTCCGATTACCGGTGTACTACCGCTTTCTTTGTGTACGGTTCTCCGGTCCACATTTTCAAGTTTGTTATCTCGCGACAGATAACGAACTTCCGCCCTCTTTTTGGAAGTGGTGTGTGTGTTTCCTAATAGGTCATTCGAGAGACACGTGCGGTTCCTAGACAGAGTGTACTGTACTGGCCGCCCGTCCTTCGAGGAAACCAAATCAGATCAGCTTCGCCGATTATTCTAGGTTAAGCCCACCCGTTGCCTGTCTAATTACGTAATTATACTCTTCTCGCTCCAGGCTTTCCCTATTAATTCTTTCGAAAAGGACCATTTCGTGGCAGCCAGGAACCTTCGTGCCCGCTTTAATTGTGTCAGGCCAGTATCCTTCTTTCTGGTTTAACTCGTGTTGTGAATGTACCGCATGCGAATTTGCGTGGTGGTGCACCAATCCTTTGCTTCCCGAAGGGTGGTGGTCTTACCTCTTCGCATCCTCGTGAACTTGCGTCTTCCTGCACGAGTTTTAGGACGCAGATTTTCTCTACTTGAGCCAGAAATGTTCTCTCCCAGTCACGCCCGTGGCCGTGAGATACAGTTGAGCTGTACCTCGGAGTACAAGCCAAGTGTTGTGAACCCGGCTGCCGAGTACTCGTCACTGGTTGTGCGAGTGCTGTGTGGTGATAAGCTTCATCTACATATTCGCGACGTAGGCCTCGCCTCTTCATCGTCGAGTTCCTCAATGCACTTGTTTTCCGCGCTGTTTTCTGTTGTGTCCTACAGAGTTGAGGTAGCCAAACGGGAAGTGAAGAAATTAAGTATATTTCGCCCTCCGAGCGACGTATATCCGTCCCTTGTGAGAGGTAAGTGAGTGGCACGTTGGAGACTTTTCCCGAGTATTCAGCGAGTCAGTCTTCAGACCAGAGAGCCGTTGTTGAGATGTAATAGTACGGAGCTCCGCAAGAGATCGGTCGTTCCGGCGCACCTTCACTGCGACAATCGACTCGTATGTCCTCTGTCCATTTGGTGTATTGCAAAAATACCTGCATCCCAACGTCTGTGTGCTCTATTTAATTGCGCGACCCTTGCTTTTGCACCTTTTAGACACTCACAGGGATTATTGCAGTCCCTATCTGTTACTTCGCAATTCGCTTTAATAGAGATTTACTCGAACAACTCCGTTTGTCACGTTCTGTTCAGAGTGGCTCTCACTCAACTTTTTTCTATGAGACTCCCGTTTATGCATGGCTAGTGTATATTTACTCACTCCGTATTTCACTTACAAAAAACATAATTTCTTGCGGGTACTCGCCCATATATTTCGGCCCCCGTTATTTTCCTCTCATTATCATTACATCCGTCTCTTCAATAACGCACTCCCTTTTGACTAAACTATTAATTGAAATATTCTGTCTATAATCATCTCATATTTGCATTTCCCCACTCCGGTGCCGTCAGTTTAATAGGAACTGTGCTCTTCATCGTCCCGGTATAGTCGCACACACGCAGTTTTTCGGTTTTTTTTTTACGTAGACAGAGCTGGAGTGGACTTTGCTGTGTATAGGCTACCGCCCGCCGCGTCTGCCGTCGCCTGGCTTTCGTCATACCCACCTTTAGAGTACTACCCGCTTTCCCACACAAAATCTTTATCTCGGTAATATTCCGCTTTTCTGGTGTTCATTAATCATACAGTTATTGATATATATATACATACTTAGCGATTCCCCACTCTGCTAGAACTACTTTTGGCCTCTTTTCCCTTCAGGCCATCCTATCTTTTCCGTTTAAACGCACTCACCACTCATCGAGAACAGGACATCAGATAAGATGCGATAGTTATCTCCATATATTTGCTTATTTGAAACTATTTCCATTCTTATTGACCACACCACGCGTTGTTTCTCAGCCTTTAGCCGCGCAGCCGTTTTCAATATTATATTATAATATCTCAAGCGCCATTTTCTCTTGAACAGCTCTCTTCGTACACTGTCCCTCCGTCCTCACGACGTGTCTGACAAGTCTCAACCCGCTTATCCATCGCGTCTAGGCCTTATTATCTTCGTGTGTTGCCACCTCCAATTTATCCCGCGCAGCTTCTTTCTGGCTTGGCGCGCGGTGACTCGGCGATAATTATATATCCGTAGTACTGTGGTCCGCAAAAAGTATTTCGTGCTCATGCTAGCCGCTCGTACTTTTTTGTTGGGCTGGTTTCTCCCCCTGCGCGATAGAAACCTCTTTTGCCACCAACTAAAAGCTTCTCTCCGCCGTCCTCTCGTGCGCACTGCCCCTTTTCGCATGTCGGTTCTCTTCGGGTAAATTATATTCGGTTTGAGACTTCGCCGTCAACGGCCGCTCCCTCTCAAGCATTCCTTTCAGGTCGGTGCGCCCGCGTGTGTCCGCCTCCGCTCTAATAATCATATACTATATATATTACGTGATAATATCTTTTTCCTTCAACGTAACCCTCTTAATCGTGACGTCAGTCCCCTGTACGCTAGCGCATCGCCCTTATGATTGTCTCAGCCCCCTTCGAGCTGATTATACTCACTTTCACCTATTTTATCTTGATATTAATTCAGTCCGAGTCACTTAGTCGTTACTTCCTACTGTGAGCCGTACGGTGTTTTGCTCGCATCACTATATAATATATATGTTCAATTCTTATTATGTACTTATTATATAATTGTCTCATTATTTATTCTTTTATACGTCGGTAAATAGTTAATAATTTACCCCGTGAGGTCCCTACATGTAATATAAGGACGGTTGAGTGGGCCCTAGATGACTGCTTGACCACATATTTCCGGCGGTAATAGCATTAATTTTCCACTCGCGACACAACGTTCGCACTTTTTTCACTCCAACGTCTTTCCATAACACCGCGGCAGTGGCCGTCCTTCTGAATCTCTTCTGCACAAAGTGAGCCGTCCCCGGCACGCGGTATTAATACGAACGGGCTACGTTTCGTGAGCTCTTTCATTCGTTCTCGAACATAAGTCTTCTATATAGAATACACGACCAGCCGCACACGCACGCTTCAGAACTGTGTATCGTGACTACTGGGAGTTTTTTTGACACCTGATTGAGCTATTGGCGCGACACACGGTGCGACTTTGACTACGACAGAGTGTCTCATAACGACTCCGCGAGATGTGGGTGTATGTCCGGCGCAGTGTCGTTTCCTTACAGCCCCGATTTGGTAAATTGCCTCCTTTTTTCATTTTTCACTACCAGCCTCTTTTATACTCATATCTAGTGTAAAACATCAGAAGTTGTCTACAACAGTCTACACAGAGTGAGACGTCGTGACAAACAGAAAAGCTGATCCTTCTTACAAGCTATGGAATTTTCTCACGACAGTTCGCAGGCCTGATTGAATTCAGAACGGTACGTCACCTGTAAGAGAGGTTTTTGCGGTGGCCAACATATAACCTTTAGTTAAAGTGTTATACACGAGTGGTGGAACAGACTCACAAGGTTATGCGAACACACTATATCTGAGACGCTAATTAGGCTCAAGGAAGTTAGATCGGGACGCGTTGTATGCCTGACAAAAAACTGCCTGTCGTACTCGCAGGAAATAGCTTCATATCACGGTAGTAATGTTGGCTTGTGTGTGTGCGCGGCCGTAGAATTGCGGATCGCTGAGGGTGATGGTTTACGGATGATTGCAGTTGGTGCTAAGTGCGTCGAGAGCTCGGTAATCTAGCGGCTTCTCAGTGTCGCGTTCGTGAAATGTGGCTTGACTTTTGAGCGCGTGAAATCTCGGCGCACCTCTACTGTGGCGTTTCTTCTTCAGAGCTCGACAACTCCGACTGCCGTGAGTCTTCCGTGAATTTCTATTTTTTTGGAGAGAGCCGTGACGACATTCGTGGGCAGGCAGTGTGTGCGGTTCCATGTATACGCATCTGTGCATCTTTCACATCCATCTCGCGCTCTGTATTTTTTTGTCGAGGTCGGAGTTCTTATAAAGTGCGACATCCGGCATACCGGTAGCGCTATCGCTTCGTACCATCCGTAGCCGTTGCACGATTAACACATTTTAGCGTCGGAACTTGGATGGCGCGCAAGGCACGCGTGTGTCTTTATCACGCTGTTGTCGGTCCTGCGCTCGTCGCGCGCGTTCCTTTGCACGGGTTTTTCTGGTGACCTTCTCACCGCTAGGCATTCATGAGTAGCTATCGGTCGGCGCATGAGAGATGTGCTCGTAATACGCATGTGCTCGCCAAATGGTCATCTACCAGTTCGCAACAACTCTCCCTACACTGCCTTCCCATGTTAATCTCTGGGTTTCGTCGCAGCACACCGTTGGCTACGTTTGCATCATTCCCGTCCTGTGCCAACACCAAGCACATACTTCCGCTTTCTCTAGTTTTTTGAGCCCTACCACTAGCTTTCGAGCTACACAATGGGTTTGTGCGTGGAGGGGCATGAACGGAGGACGTATATATGCTTCACACACGTTCGCCTCACGATGGCGTTTGAAACCGATACTACTATCCCGTTTCTCTTGTGTGCCTTTGCGTCCGCCGCACGGTGATTAAACCATGAAAGTTATGACACGGGGATCGTTCCCGCCCGGTTCGTCGTCGCACCGCGCTTCGGCCGAACATACTGGCTCGGCTGCGAGTGCCCTTTCACTTAATGACTTCGCTGTCGTCGTCGCCTCACCTCGCGCGGTTGCTGCTCGCCCGCCCTTCATCTGTCTAGGAACAGAGAGGCATCTGGGGCGGCCCACCGCTTTCGCGCCCGTGACCTATTCTTGGCGTCTCTCCTGGGTGATTCATCATCACGACTTCACTCTATAAAGAAACATTCACAAAATATAATTGCTGCTTATAAGTATCGTGAGTAAAGTGAAATGTGTATGGGAGAGCGTAGTTCCCTGATCATCGAAGACTAGCGCTCGCCGTCTTAGGAGGCATCTAGCAATGTACCATTCTAAAGCAGATTTTTGTGTGCTTATACAACAACTGGTAAGACCAGGGTGGACCATTGTGGTCGCTTTAATGTTATGCGCACGTGGCTAAACTAGGCTTCTCCGTCTCGGCTTTCTCGGATCACCTCTCACGTTCTTGCCTGCATCCCACTTCAGCCGAAGATGCCGGATCGTTGATATCAGACGCAATTCGCTGCCCTCCACGCTGTAGATTGAGGCATACTGCTGACGTGTGACGAGAGAGAGTCGTTCTTTCCTTTTTTTTTCAGATATTTCGTGTGGTATGCCAAGGTCTTCGTAACGTGAAATTTGTGCCGACAACAACGTGTGGAATGGACTCCGCGTTGGATCATATACCACGTCTCAGAGTCTCGTATATAGTCAGACGAGCGACGATTGACGTGAGTGCTTGGTTTTCTACCACAGGATGGTCGTTACGGACACACAACCGATAGGTGTGATGGTTACAACCGAGTGTGGATCGACGACCTACTGAGAGGTAAGTCCGTCCTGTAGGAAAGGGTCGTACATAAATTTTTTTGACGCCTTTTCATTAATAGTAAGTCGTTCTTACTCGTGTGTACATTGGTTTTCACGCACTCCGTTTTTCTTCGGCCGTTCGCCCTTCCCCTCGTCCCGGCGACCGGTGCTAGCTTACTGGAGTGCGGCTCTTGGTTATCGTCCTCGAGTGCCGCGGCGCTTCGTACCTCTGCGTTCTAATGGAGGGAGGCCCAGCGTGAGCATTGTTTTATCACGGCGGGGTTAGCGCTGTGGCCGTGTCTTTTTCCGGAGAGACTGTGATATTCTGGTATTAATCCGCTTAGTTTTATCCTACCGGTCGTGTATCACGTATATATCATGCCTTTATTCTGCATTATGCAATCTTTGCACCGTTAGTGTCGTACCCATATGAGCGCTAACAATTGGTGACGAACACCGGGTCTACCATTCCCAACCCATTTTTCCCCCTTTCTGCTCTGAGGGCCCGCCCCTTTTTCTTCCCCGCTTTTTGTCCGCACCGGCTTTGCGCGCCGTCCTTCCCTCGCTCTTCCTGCCCCACTGCGCGGGCTTGCCCTTCCGTTGGTGTTCCCTCCAGTCTGATACGCTCCTTTCTGCTACTTTCGAGTCTATCGATCCGCAAAGAACAGCGTATTTTCGGGCTGCGAACCGCGAGGGCTTTTAGCCCGTGCGCCTTGGGTTCTTATGGTGTTTTCTGGTTCCCTTGATCACTTTAATCGCTTGCGTTTCCTTATGTCGAACTCAGCAGGACCACGTTGTCCTATCGCCACTCCTTGTGTTCGTTAATCATAGGTTCATCCCCCGTAACTCACTCTGTAGACGCCCCTGCTTCTTTTCTCGCTCTCGTACTTCTTGTTCTTGATCGGTAAATATTCTCGCCCGAGAATCAAGGAACAATTCGGATTGGTCAGAATACAAAACCCATCTAAACCCCATTTGAACATCGCTGTATGCTTTGTGCGAGCGTATTGGTCGAGTGCTGTTAGTCGCTACCCAACACGCGTTGATTTATACTCCTTTGGGATCGCACCGGCGACCGCTCATGGAGACGCTCTGGCTCAATCCTCTCGCTCCTGGCCGGTTTCGACTCTATTTGGTTTCTGTCGCTCGGTGCACGGCGCTAATGGCCAGTTAGAACCTCATCATGTTATAGTGCCTCGTGGAGTGGATCTATTTGAGTCGGCCTTCCGGTCCGTACGTCTGTTATCGTCCGTCCCCTCCTCTGCTTTCCTTCACCCTCATCCGCGTGCATGACGCTGCTGCATGAATTTCCTGAGCCCGCCCACGTTGATATCCGTTCGCGGTTTTCCTTTCTTCTGCCCATTCGGGCGTGTCGGCGATGCATTCAGCTTTTCCACGTCCCTCCTCCTTTTCCCCGGTTTATATGCGCTCTGTTCACGATCAATTTCGCACCTTTGCTGCGCCACTTTGGTGTGATCCCGAAGAGCCACTCATCTGCGTGTAGCCTATTCCTCCGTTGTGTGTGTAGCCTAGTATTCTGACACTTTTCTGCTTCCAATCCACTACCTAGGCACACTCTTCCTCCGC
This sequence comes from Trachelipus rathkii, assembly GCA_015478945.1. NCBI lineage: Eukaryota > Metazoa > Arthropoda > Malacostraca > Isopoda > Trachelipodidae > Trachelipus > Trachelipus rathkii. The sequence goes on from JABUQX010043929.1 coordinate 19,499, forward strand.
CTTGAACCCCAGGCGTGCATTGAGAGTCGTGGGCGACTCCTTGTGGCTTTAGCGGGTCGGGTCCCCACGGTCGCTTGTATGATTCGCACATTATAACATTTTGTGTGTGCCCGACTCGACGCTCCATTTATATCGCTATTTGATCGTCGTGCGGTCGCATTATTTGCGACGGTCGGATGCCCTCAAGACACGCATTACACACCCCCCATTTCTGAGCGCCGTCCATCTCTACTTTGCCGGTTGTCGCCGCACGCTCCAGTCGCTCCCTCCGTAGCCCAATATCTTTATGCTTAGCTGTGGTTCTATTATTTGAGCACGCAATTTCAGTCATCTTCGCTCTCCGAGGTGTATATGCTGCACTTTTTCCTATGCCTCCTGATGATTGTGTGGCGCTAAGGTGGACTTTGGTTTGTCATCGTGTTGGCCCATTTTTTGCGCGCGCCACTCTTTCGTGCCCTTCTCTTGAGTTTTTCTCTTTCTATATCCTCTCCCGCCCCCGTTCCCCGCCCACACCACCTCTCGTAGTGTTTATAGAGGAGTTGATGAACATCGGTGGTGCATTCGGTCAGTTTTGTTAGTTTGCTGACGGGCGTCAGCATTATACTTAACTCTGTGTCTTCTGATTCCCCGAGTGATGTAGTATTGCGGCTAGACTTCTTAGCCTGAGGGCCCCACTAATAATCTACCTACCTTTTACTCGACCACTATAGACTCGTTCTCTAGTCCTTTCGGCCGTTTTTTTATTCCATTCTTCGCAGCCTTATTTCTATCTGTTATTGTCCGTCGTCGCTTTCAAATCTTCTTTATTTCATTTTATCTTCAACATCATTATCTTTTCATTGGCTATTATATGCCGCCCACCCATTAGTGTCTGATCACGGCGCTATACGAGCCGCCTTTTGCGGTCGCATCTCTGTTGCTATTGCTACATGTTAGTTTTACCTCGCGTGTTTTATGCTTGTGATGTAGTACTTAGTAAGCTGCTGCTTAGCTTATTTTTACAGTTCCGTCGTACCCCCCTATATATATATATACACAAAATACATGAGCCTTATATTTCACTTATATTATTATGCTGCTGATGCCGCTATTTGATCTGCGCACGCGTTACTACAGCGGTATACTCAACGTTACCGTCGGCGTCAAGCTATCTTTTTCTGTTTATTTTTACTTATTCGCCCTTTGTACCTATTTATCGACCCACATACTCTCCGGACTCTTGCAGTATTTATATTTAGATTTTTTAATACTTTATTACTTAGACTCTTTGAGCCGCTAGGCTGTTCTTTATCACTCAATGCTATTTATTCTTCACGTTTCCCTTATCTTTCTTTTTTAATACTTTAATTTTTTAGCCTAGTCTGGTAACCCGTTCTTTCGGATCTGCCGGGCGAAATCGAAAAAACAAAATCATGTATAGGCGAACGAGAAAAAATGAATTTTGTATTATATACATTCTTCTTTATTTTTTATATCTCTTATATTATATTTCTCTTCTTCTTATTGGTCGCACTCATTCCCTTCTGTGTCTAATATATTATATATATATCATTAGTTTTTTATAATATATATATCTATATATATATAGTCTAATATATATATATATAATTTATATTATCTTATATTAATTCATACTTATTTATCTATATATATTATATATATATTATATATATATATATATATTAATATATAATATTATAATTTAATATTAATAAATATATATACTTACTATATATATATTAATATTATAATATATTACTTATAAAGTATAGGAGAGTTAGAGAGGATCGACATAAAGGGACCATGACCTCACGCACATGTCATTTTATCAACGTGAGCTTTTACTTGCGCGATTTTCCCTTTAAATTCATTTGCGCGCCTCAACAATTATCTTGTGTTTTCTACATCTCTCGTGATCATGTTAGAAGTAATTAATTTGAGTGAAGTTGGTGAGAGAGCAATCTATCTTCTGAGCAACAATTTTCTCGATAGGCTCTATTGTGTTACACTTAATGATGACAATTTTTAACCGAATTCAGTCCCATCTTCCTCTTAACACGGAACAAAAACAGAGGTGAGTCGATGTCGTGACAGCGAGTATGGTGTGATAGATGAATAGGTCTCAAGCATTGGGCTTTGTGCCGAGCATTTTCGGATGGTGAGCTCTATAAATTTTGCTTCTAATATTTTTCTGCGTGTACTCACCTAAAATTAATATATCAGATGCATTCTGTCCTACCTTACTGGGGTGAGATGAGCTGCGGTTTAACCCAGTTACAATGTCTTCACACTTAGTACGGTGAGGAAAGATTGGGAGGAAGAACACAGTTGGGTGTGCTTTTGCAAATTTACGGAACGGCATTGGGTTCATAGGTGAGAGACACATCGTGAACAGTTTGCCGGAAGAGCATTATGTGAATATGCCGGTGGAACTTACCATATTATTAGTACCACACATGTCGGTGATCGGTTGTAGCGGATTGTGTGGTGCTGATTGCGTAAATGTCATGGTTATCCAGAGTACCTACATGTTATAGAGCTTTTGCTGTAAATGTATCTGTAACTCCTGGCTTAGATAGTGTGATGCCACAGTGCGTTATGCCATATACGATCTGACTCTTCTAAACACGCTGAAGGATAGTTTTGTTTCTTGATAGTGAGAGGAGTAAGATATAGCACATGATATTGGTTCTTAATGCGTTATTGTAATGAGTGTGTGTTGAGGACCTAGTCCGAGTTACCCGGTTGTTATTTATACGTTATTCGTCCTGAGAGCTGACGTTAACGAGCGTGAGGGCCTCAGAAGCTCGGAACAAAAAAGTTGTCTCCTTGAGTTTAAACTTAATTTAGGATACGAATTGTTCTCGGTACGTCTGTCTCCTTGAGATGGAAAGCCGAGCTACTAAGACGCGGTGACACCTGCTTATCTGAACGCGAAGAAGTTGTTTTATCGAGTGACTGGCGATAGGTGATGTCACGAGAGTGCGGCAAGACGTCTCTTCAATATTTTCATTTTGCGCTTTCACACATAGTTTGGTATATCTAAAATAGAATCGTCTGCGGCTTGACCTTATTGAATTAAACACGGGGCATTATGCAGCTATTTTCGAATTTCTCGGAGTGAGCAGGGTCCTTTTACCACATGAGGGGTCACAATCTAATGATCGTTTTTTTCACAAGCCCTCCTCCTTTCGTGTTTACCATTCGTATCACACAGTTAAGTCAATCGTCCAATTATGCGTGTGCTGACGAACTCACGAGGCTGCTCCAGGGAGACGTATTGGCCCGTTTATTTTGTTTTTGTATGTGTCATGCGGCCAATACGGCACAGAATTGTGTGTTCTCTACCGAGTCCGCTGACTTGGATCTCTAGGGGCGTTGTTAAGGTGGCTTGGTCTGTCAGAGAGGAGATTGAGTATGAAAAATGGACAGGCATTTGCAGACTGGAGAGAGCTCATGTCAGATTAGTTTGGTGTCAGTGTGTCGATTGGCTCTTCCTGCTCGATCTAGCGACAGGGTTTTTTAAGGACTTGAGCGCGCCCGCATTGGAAGATTACTCTAAATTAATTTGGACAAATGTTACACGCTGCTGGCTGAGGGATCCGCGTCCCTCATCTGGGTCGTATGCTACTAACGGGCACAGAGAATTAACGCGCACTACGCGACGTTGGAACTAGTCCCTATTTGGCTCCACGCTTCGAGGAAGCTTTTCCTCTCCGAGAAAAAATCGTGGGGATCTTTTTCAGTAAACGCGGACAGTGGTATGCCTATAATCACTCGGCAGTTCGATTTTAATATGGTCTTGTGGGCGCTCTGGGTTAGACTGCTCGCGACTGTGTGTACTTCCCACCTGACTGTCGTAGCGATAAGTGAGGGCGCGAGATACAAGAGCCAGTCGAACAGTGATCGCGCAGTCGAGTACACTTTTGATGATAGAGAACCGGAAATGCCTGGAAGAGAGAAAATATGAGGTGTGGTGCGCAACGAGTATTGTGCAGTATCGTAATAGATTAAGTGCCCAATAATAGTTTGGCAAGTTGTGTGGAATGGCGGACAAGTTGGAACTATTTGTTCGTTAACACTTCGCCGCCTAATCTTTCTGGGGTACCGACTTTCCGTTGTGTGTTTATGACGCTCCTCTCGAGAAAGTGCGTTTGTTGGTCTCGCGCACAAACATGAGTGCTCTCTCTATAGTGGATCGCAAATCACGGCAAACCCAATCACCTGGACTGCATGAATGCCAATAAGTGAGCGGTGCCGTGGCAACGTAGTTCACTAAGGGTGGATTTTTCGCGTTTTCTAAAAAAAATGCGCAAGGCTATTTCTGACCAGAATTTAATAAATCTGTTCTTTCTGTGCCTGTGCCAGATGCTTGTTCTCCATGCCGTGTCCCGCCACCGCCTGTTTTTCCGTCGAACCGGGCAACTCCTCCGGCGATGGTAATCGACATCCCGTCAGCCCTGCAGCACCGAAAAAAAGGTATCGAAAACGCAGTGCTGTTGTGGCGTCGACAGAACGGTGGATCTTCCTGTATATACTACAGTACAACATTTGAGCTGGAAAAATAACAAAATATAATCGAATATATGATGTGTACTGACAAACCGTTATCGCCTCAAGCCTTTGTATTTCTATTACGGGCAGAATAGTATCGTACGTGAAATGATATATCACCTCAAATTTTATTGCGTGATAAAAAAAAAATATAATTAAGAGGAATGTATATTTCCCTCACATCAATATCGTGGATTCTCACATTATTTATAAATTCATTACGTTCTCTTTTACGTTATTTTTCGAGGTGGCTTTGCTATATGAAAAATAATAGGTTTTCGAGAACGAACGCTTTTTTAGGGATCATTATTTCGGAAAGTGAATTTTTCAGTGACTAAGCGTATTATCACTGAGACGCATGAAACTTGGTGTCAATTTCTCCAACCGTCTAATTTATGTGTTGGGGTAATTTAATCGGACGTAGATGACTCAAGACGTGGTTGAATTCTCCGATTGAGCACGTTAGATAAACTTACATAGCGAATCTTTATAGTTTAGTTAATCAAAGGTATACATTCGTGTTATATCTTTTCTTTTTATCGTATGATGGGAAAAGTAATATAATAATTATAAAGAAGAATTTGAACTCAGAAGATACATGTTACTGTACTTTGTAAAAGTAACTTTTCCGGAAAATATTAATAAACGATATTATATACTCGTTTTCTAAACATTCAAATTAAATTTATAAAAGTGAACGGTGAATTGTTTTTTGATCTTACGAGCTCGCTATCGTGCGCTCACACACTGGCTACGTATCGTGAATAACAATCCATCATAATTTAATTTTTCGTAATATATGTGATTTGACATCTCGATATTCGAGATTCTAAAAAAAATATTTTAAAATAGAAAATGCATTGATCTGTCTACCAATTGAATATTTCGAAGATTCTCGGCGTCTACTCCTCTATTGAGTTTGTGTCACTTATAATTATTAATTTTTTTTTCCCAACGCACATTAACTCCATTTACTTCAGTCGAACCAAAAAAAATTATCTAGTAGAACGAAAAGTAATAAAACTTTCGTTCTGTGGTGTGGGAAATGAGCGCACTGAACTTTTTTTCTTTTTTATTTATGTTTACTACTTTTATAAAAGAGTATAAAATTTTAATAATTTTATTACCCAACCGCAAGCTGAGACACTTTAATGTCTGAGAGATTTGAGAAAATCGTAAACAAGGTAGAGTATTTATGTGTTTCTGTAGAAGATATTAAATCTTATGGGAAAGTAAGCTGTGTTTATGAGGTTTGATCTTGTGAGATTTTGTGTCTTCAACAGTCGCCGTCCTGCGACACGCCGACCGACGAGCCCTATGTGTGGACTGCTGAGAGTGGTGTGTTCACCGAATCCTTTCTTTTAACAATTTTGGGAATTTTTCAATTACAAATTCTTAATTATCGAAAAAAATACCCTATTGTTGTTCGGGAAAAATTTTTAGTTTTGTAATCAATCGCGATAATAAAACATTCATTGTCGAATTCGTTTTGTTTAAATCTAAAATCTTCTTTATGCGAAGAAAGCTTCGTTCCCCTATAAATAAATATACGAAAAGGTATGGGGGAAGATATATATAATAATATTATATAGAGATATCGTAGGGGGGATATTTTGTAATACATTTTAGCGGCGGCGAGGATGGTAAAACCTTTTGATTTTTCGTCCCCTTTAAATAGCACTATGAATTTTTTCTGACTTTTCCAGCGTCTATATAAAGCATATAGAAATTCTACGCCCATTTTCTGGTACAGATTAAATCCAATTGTCAACGTCGCGAGCTCGAAAGGATTTATTTCTTCCATTTGGCGAAATAAAAAATACTTTTCGTTTTTGACTAGAAAAAAAAATTTATACCCCCAAACGCTTTCTCGCGTTTTTAAGTAAATTATTAATCGTCGCCCATAAAATTATTTTGCAGGTTTTTCCTTTAGTGTATGCACGCAAATGGTTTACGCAAATGAGTATCACGTTGAATTTCACGATATCGTTTATACGATTGATTTTTGATATCTTACTCGTGAACCTCTCGAACAGAGGCGTAAGGATATTTTCTACTTGACCAGCAATTTCTTTCATAACTTTAGGATCACCGACGATGCTCCTTCTCGACGCCTTTTTTTTCGCCGCGCGCCCCCCTTTCGCACCCGCGGGGTTGGCGGCGCTAGCTTTTAAGTCAATTTTTCCGAAAATCGTATTTAAATCGCGTTCAAATTTTTGCACCATTTCAAAGATTTCATCTTTTTCAAAATCCATTTTAAAGACAATATTTAATTGCCACAAAGGTATTCCGTGAAGAGATTCGTTCCTAACGAGGGTTGATTTTAGGTTATCAAAAAAGGTTTCGGAATTTGAAGGAATTTTAAACACCCGGGGTGGCGGTTTGCCTTTATTCGGTTGTATCGTACTATAATTTCCATCCTCGTGGGGGCTGATAGAGGCGCTGTCGACATTCGAAGTCGATGCCGATCTAGTAGTCATTGTTGTTTTTTTTTGTTAATTAAAAAAATGTACCGAGAAAGGTCTTTCTAATTTTTTTAAAAAAATAATTTTTTATTGATTAGAAAGCTAATATAAAATAAATGTAGTTTTTCACACAACGGGAAAATAAAAAAAAAACAATTTGAAAAAAAATATTTATTTCAGTTAAAATGTCCTTCTTCAAATACTCGGTTTAACAAAATAATAAAGCGCCCGTTAAACGCGGTCTCAACGCAATAATAATAAAAATAATTGTAATTATTATTATTATTATTATTTATAATATTTTTATTATTATTGTTATTAGTGTTTTTTGAATCTCATTTTCTTTGCACCTCTTTTTCTTTTTTTGGAATTATTTGGGGTAAAAGAGCCCTTCCTCTTTCTTTTCTTTAACACGGGACCAGAATTTAAGACCTCGTTTTCGGAATCCTCTTCATCATCATCATTATCAGTTTCATTATTATCGTCATTTCTATCATCACCTCCGGAATCTTCTTCATCTTCTTCTGTGGCATCATCGCTATCGGTTTCATCGGCATTGTCGTCGCCGTCGTAATTTTCGTCTTTATTACTCTTTTTCTTAGAGTTGATGTAGGATTTGCTTAAACCTTCAAGAGTATCGATCTTTTCAACGACATCGAAGTCTGAACCCTCAGGCATCCTGATACAAATATTTTGAACAACTTTATGTATATTAATTTTGCAAGGCAATGTAACACTCTCGTCAATTTGAGTTGGATCCTTGGCGATACTCAAATTCTCGCGTTTTCCTCCGCCCCTTTTCATGGCTTTCTTAGCGCTCATTTTGATAAATTCTTAAGGAATCGATTAAATATAATGTATTTTTATTAAAAAAAATTGCGTGGCGTGGTAAGTTAATTCTTTTGAAATTAGAAAATAATAATTTATTTACTATGTTGAAAAAATTTAAAAAAATAAATTCGAAGTCGATGCCGATCTAGTAGTCATTATTGTTTTTTTTGTTAATTAAAAAAATGTACCGAGAAAGGACTTTCTAATTTTTTTAAAAAAATAATTTTTTATTGATTAGAAAGCTAATATAAAATAAATGTAGTTTTTCACAAAACGGGAAAATAAAAAAAAAACAATTTGAAAAAAAATATTTATTTTAGTTAAAATGTCTTTCTTCAAATACTCGTTTTAACAAAATAATAAAGCGCCTGTTAAACGCGGTCTCAACGCAATAATAATAAAAATAATTGTAATTATTATTATTATTATTTTTAATATTTTTATTATTATTGTTATTAGTGTTTTTTGAAAATCTTTTTCTTTTTCTTTGCACCTCTATTTCTTTTTTTGGAATTATTTAGGGTAAAAGAACCCTTCCTCTTCCTTTTCTTTAACACTGGACCAGAATTTAAGACCTCGTTTTCGGAATCCTCTTCATCATCATCATCATTATCAGTTTCATTATTATAGTCGTTTCTGTCATCATCTCCGGAATCTTCTTCATCTTCTTCTGCGGCGTCATCGCTATCGGTTTCATCGGCATTGTCGTCATCGTCGTAATTTTCGTCTTTATTACTCTTTTTCGTAGAGTGGGTATAACCGGTCACAAAATGGATACCTTCTTTTAGTTTTTTTGCGGATTTGCTTAAACCTTCAAGAGTATCGATCTTTTCAACGACATCGAAGTCTGAACCCTCAGGCATCCTGATACAAATATTTTGAACAACTTTATGTATATTAATTTTGCAAGGCAATGTAACATACTCGTCAATTTGAGTTGGATCCTTGGCGATACTCAAATTCTCGCGTTTTCCTCCGCCCCTTTTCATGGCTTTCTTAGCGCTCATTTTGATAAATTCTTAAGGAATCGATTAAATATAATGTATTTTTAGTAAAAAAAAATTGCGTGGCGTGGTAAGTTAATTCTTTTGAAATTAGAAAATAATTTATTTACTATGCTGAAAAAATTTAAAAAAATAAAAACGAATTTTCTTGAAGCTAAAAGATTCAAAATATGTAATAAAAAGATTCGTCGTTTACTACTAATGGTGAACAAAAACGAGCAAATTTAAGCTTATTTATTCGGACTACAACATTTTTGAGTATTTTAAAATCGTATCCCACATCTGATAAAATATCAAAATTTTCCGTGGATATACTTAAAAGTCGCCTAATAAACATCAGCTTCCGCTGCTTCTCCGGCGAATATATCGTAGAAGGGGATAACGAGATCGAGTCTTCAATTTCTTCCAATGTTCTTCTGAGATCGCGGGGTCGTGGCGGCGGCGATGATGATGATGATGGGTGCGCCATCATGGATAATCTGCTGATTGGTTATATGTTGACTTTGTTGCGTTTTTTCGGATTTAAACGTCGATGTCGATCGGAAGGGAAAATCAGAGACGGACGCGTCGCCGATCTTTACCTTTCGGGCGACGTCATCGGCGGCGGCGTCGTCAGCGGCGTCGGCGGCGAATCGATATTTCATTTTTGACGCTTCGTTACAGAGGGTATTTAAATCCATATCGACTTCTTCTTCGTCCTCGTCGTCCGTAATTTCAACGCGCTCTCGCGTAAACTCCAGCCTCATTAAGGGAATAACTTTTATATCAAGAAAGAACGATGGTGGGGTGTATCTATACTTAGTCGCCTTACCGTGGTTAGTGATTATAACGCCGAGATCATTCGGCGGCGCATCGGGACTCCACGTCAGCGGTTCCTTCGAAATCGTCATCCATTCCAGATGAACTTTTTTTTTTGCTTGTTATTGAGAAGATCTCGCATTCTGGTTCTTACGCTACTTACGTTTTGAAGGACCAATATGTGGTCTTCGCTGTTAGGTAAACCTAGAACCCACCACGAAGGAGCGCGACTCTCAAGCATCTTATAGGGAAGCTCGAATTGGTGATGTTTATAAGAGTTGTTGCAGATTCTTTCCAACATCCCCCCCCCCCTTTGTCTTCCAAACTATTTTTAAAATTATATTTCTCGGGTATACTACCGTCCCGTTCTTCAACGTCGGTGGAATCTTATCCTCTTGCTGATTCCAATCGAATTTCATAATTAGAGAAGAGTAGATGGAAGCGAATTTGCGAGGTTTTGTCGGCGCGTTTTTTTTTTGTACAATGCGGGTGATTCAATAATGAAACATCAGTCCTCCCTTTGAAAGAAACTAAAAAAAATTAAATTTTAATTAAATAAGTGAAATATATTTATATATGTATGTATATATTATGTAATTATTAAATAATTTAAAATAAAATAAAATGAAAATTGAAAAAAGAATCGCTATTTTTATCGGCAATTACGAAAATCATTTAATAGAAAATACTTTGCTAATCTCTCTTCTCGAAAATTTTCGATATTTCTTCGCGGCGACCGGAGAACGAGTGAGGTTTACAATCTTTTGCAACCGTGGATATCGCAGGAACGCGCTCGCCTTCGGTCATTTATATAAGTATTTAAATAAAGGCATCGAGAAAGCAATCGCTTTCAGCTTTTTCTACGTTAATGAAGAAAGTGATATCGAACAAAAGTTTTTAAATACCGTTTTTAACAACGTATTATTTTTTCATTCTGGACTGTTAGAGTACGACCGATCAATAATCTCCCTAATCGAACGTAAAAAAGAACTACTGAGAACTTTCGGAAAAGTGAATCATTTTATCGTACGATTAGCTCACCTCTCTTCGAGCGCGGATATAACGATAAGAAGGCGCATTCTTTCGCTCGTCGATAGAAACATTGAAATTTTTAAACTGTGTTTGATCGACGAAAATTGCGTCGAGCTGAAATATCCGGTCACTCTTTTCTAAGCTAATTACGATCCGACGCAAAATGAATCGAGCGGACGGTTTCATAGCCCGCGTTCTATTCGCTGTCGTCGCCTTTACCATTACGTTGCTAATGATAAAATCGATTCTACTGAGCTACTCCAAAATTTATAAGAATCGCGATAGGTCGAAAGCCACTCGCATTCGAAATACGGATGAATTCTTATCGGTAAACAAAAAGTACTTAACAAGCGCCGGCGGGGAGTCGATGCTTAACGCCGACCTTTTATTTTATTCCGTCTCATTGTGCGACTTCTTTTCGAATTTTGATTGCCGAAATTTGGCGAAATTGCGACGACGGAGCGCGGCCGGGGAATCCGGAAGAAGAGTCGGATCGACGACGACGCTTCCTCCGCTAACCGAACCTTTGAAAACGAAAACGTTATTCGCCCTTCCAAACGGAGCGTAATTAATAAGAATTTTTCTTTATCGCAGCGCGAGCTCGACGTCGTTTGGAATCAGCGAGGTGATGCGGATGAAAAAGACGATCCATTACCATTCGCTGAAATATTTTGCACTCGATCCCCGGCCGTGTTTATCAACGCTTTCGGCACGCGCGGCAACGAGGAAAATTTTAAGAAGCACCCTCAAAAAACCGTCTGCGGTTGTAAAGCACATCATAAATTATATTCGTTCCCATCCGAACCGGAAACGAAGAAAATATTCGAACTCGAAATCGATAAACCGGGCATGAACGTATTGAGATTTCCGTTTCCAGGGGTGCGATCTTTAATCGAAAAGACTTCCGACGCGGGTTCTAATAGATACCTGCTGAACACCCGAGGCGAGATTATTCTCTCAGATCCATGTTCGGAATTCGAAGACGGGGAGTATTACATAGACGATATTTTAATTAAATACAGCGACATCAACGCTCTGAAAACCAAAAGGCCACATCTTTTCGAACAATTCATGGAGACTAAAAAAACACCGCGCAGAATTTCATGCCGAAACCAACAAGTTTACGAACTTTTATAGCGATAGTTTTTCCTTCCGTCGCCGAAGAATAAATAAATGGAAAAAAATATTTTTTTATATATATTTTGTTGAGAGATATATAAAATCCATTAATAACGAATATAAAAACATGGATGACCCGGTGAGGGTGTTTACGAAAATTTCACCCGGATACCTTTCGATAATTTATTCACAATTCTGGGAGATCTTTAATCGACTGAAGAAATTTTTTAGTTCGCGGTTGGTTGGTAATTAATCCCCAGACGCGACGATACAAATGTATTTTAAAATTTTCAGGCGACGCTTAACCCCTCACTTCGTCTGAAAGTCAACAAATGTCCGTAAATGCAGCGATGCGAAACCCAAAAAACCATCTTCGACATAGTTTGTTCAGAATCCAGCGGATCTAATTACACGCGCGGCTATATGATGCCCACCCCCGCTCCAAATTGAGAAATTTTGAGCTTCGACCAACATCATATCGCCACGCGTGTGATTAGGGTCGTTAGGTTCTAAACAAACTATGTCGGGGATGGTTTTTTTGGGTTAAATTTTGACTATTTCCGTTTTTTGAAGAAAATAAAAACTATCGTTGTGCATCACAAAAAGTTTAAAATGGATCCCGATAGTTTTAGCGAAGCCTTGTACGTGACGAAGAAATTGCTTAATTACTTATATTTAAAGGAGGACGATTTAAATATCGAATTCAAAAGACAAAGAGAAACATTAGGACGACTAAGAAATATTAAAACTTTGTCGCTGCTCATCGTCGTCCGTAGTAAGGCGTACGATAAACCTCGTTTTACCGGAAAGAACCTCGCTATTAGTTCACTCTAAGGATTTTATAATTAGCGACATGGAAAGCGCCTTTAAATATTGAACGATTAATAATAACAATGTAAGCGGAAATCAAACGAATTTCTTTCTAAATATTGAAAAAATAAACAAATATAAAAATAAAAAATACGCAAATAAATAAATTAATAAATTTTATTTTTATTTTCAAACCTTAAATGTATTTAGCCGAATAATAATATTATTAACTAATAATTTAAAAAAAACTATAGCGCAGTTCAAATTAAAATTATAATGGCAAAACCCCGAAAACCTAGAGATCCATCACGACCACCGCCGCCTTTAATTGCCGGTCTGGCCATTAAGAGAATAGTGAAGAAATCTGGTATTAGACGAATCAGTAAAAAGGCGAGAGAAAAATTGAAGGATTATTTACAAGCGTTTACGACGAAAGCTATACATTCTTCAGCTAAAAATACGAAACGGAGGAAAAGAAAAACGATCTCAGAAGACGACGTTATTATTGGTTTTCAGAAACTGGAAGAAAGAACCGCAGAGAAATTGTTGAGAAAATAACTAGAAAATAGAAGGATACGACGACCAACGAGAACAACTGCGCGACAATCGATTTCACGGACGGGTGGACTTTGACCGATGACTGACCGTGCCACGGCGAACGAGTGAACGACCTCTCTTTTATTACAATGGGAGACGGCGAAGGCGGCTACGGCTGCGGCGGGGAAAACCCAGAAATCCCCCCTCCTTATTTCGGCAATCCACTTTTCAAAATTTTGAACAAATTTTTGATACAAGCAGCGCGTTACGACCAAGATATACGCGATGAGTCTATAACGATATTTTTAAACGCATGCGCTAAAAGCTTTTTAGAAAACATCCCAATTATAGAGTCGTACAAGTTCAATACCGAAAATTATAAAGTGTTTCGGAACGAAACTTCGAAATTTTCTCTAGACGACGAAAGTTTTGTACGATTGAGACAAAATATCAGCCAATCGGTACGCGAAACCTACCGCGGATCGTCGTCGTCATCGCCATCGCCATCGCAGATATCGTCAACATTAACGTGTCCCGTTTCGTCTTTTAGCGCCGTTTTGGATAATAAAAAAAGTAGTAAAAATTAATTGTTTTTTAAATATTAAAAATTGTTCAACTTTTAATATATAAAATAATAATTATTTTCGCATTATTAATAATAAAAGGTCTGTAAATAACACGCTGGTCTCATTAACTTCTTTAATACGACCCCTTAATTATGCTTAAAATTGTATCTTCATCGGGTAATCTTTCATTCTCATTGGGAGTCGAAAATATGTTTTCGGCGGTGGGGAAATAAATATTATTTAAAGGATCCCACTGCAAAACATGGTTGGTTTTCTTAGCTCTCGCTACTTCATTGATCACATTTAAGGTTTCGAAACCATTTAGAGTTTTCGCGTCTTCTTTTCCTAAATAATATTGAAATATAATCGCCCGTCTCATCGAATTGATTTCAGAAATATCGTCAATTTTAGAGGGAGGTGGGTTTAGTGTTTCGTGAAATCTAAGAGGAGGGTAGCGTTTATTATTCACGATAAACCCCGTTTTAAAATAACGCCGACCTCCAGTATTCCAATTTTTTTCCCCCCTTCCTACCTTTGTATTATTCTTCATTATTGTTTTTTTTGTTTTGTTTTTAAAAAATGTTCGACAACCACGAGACCCTCGTAAACGATATTCGCGAATTTTATTTATTAATATGCGGCGACGATCATTTTAACGATAGCGGCGCTTTGAATATAAATTTGACGATGGGAGAGAATTTGCCTGCAACGACGACGAAGACCGAGGTTAAGGCGACGGGGTCCGAATTTATAAAATATTTATTAAGCACCCCTACCTCGAAAAATTTCGTGCCCATGATAAAAAACCATTGGAATAAAAAGGATTTCTCACTCCGAGAGGCGAAAACGACGAAATCGGCTTCGCGGGAACAACAGAGTCAGTGTCGTAAAATCGAGGATTATTTTAACGTCGACGCCGCAAAAAGGAAACCCGCGACCGTCGAAAAGTTTTTTACGTTCGAATATTTAATTCGGAAAATCGCATTCATTCAAGAAGAAGTAAAAGGAGAAGAAGAGAGAATTCGATCACTACGTTCATTCTCATCCGACTTAGTCGAGTCGCTATCGGATACGTCGTTGGCGTCGGCGTCGGCATCGACGTTTAATCAATTATCGAATGCCGAGGTCGGTGGCGATACAAATATCAGTTCCCGAAACGCGTTAAAATTAATTTCAATTTACGGAATACTGTGGTTAATTTGCGTTTGGGTGAATATAGAAATGAATAGAAATAGTTTTCGGTACGCTCCTTCCATTATAAAAAAATATTTTTCAAAAAAATCCTTAAACGCCAGCATCGACGATTTAAAAGAAAACGCGCAATTCGAGGCAGTCACCAGGGCGTTTTATTCCTTTTCCCCTTATCGAATTTGGGAATCCGTGGAACGTTCGAGTAACAGTAAAATCAAAGTAGAGGCGGTGTTTCTTTACAACGACGACAACGAAAAATTTTTCCAGCGACGGTTTTTTCAAAAAAATATCCGACCGTTTAGACATCAAAGACGAGAAAACGTTCTTGCGAAAATATGTTGATAGCGGGAGGTGTATCGCTTTCAACGCGCATTTTTGCAAAATTTTAAAAATATTTTCTCTCGCTGTCGAAAGTATTTTATTTCATATCGCCGAACACAACGACGAAGACGAAGGTTCCGCTTGTGCGAGCGTTGGGGGTCACGTCGGGCCCCGAGAGCAGCAGCAGCTACCGTTTCGCACCCATATTTTATTATTCGGAATGGAATCGAAAAGGTTTTTTCAGTCCATGCCGATTTCGCTTCAGCAAAAATACAGGGAACATCACTTAGTGAACATCGTCGATGGCGGGACAGTATCCATTTCGAAACCTATAATAAATATTTTTCAAAAAATAAATTTGCTCTAAACCCGTTAATATTTTTCAGTCCATGCCGAATTCGCTTCAGCAAAAATACAGGGAACGCCACTTAGCGAACATCGTCGATGGCGGGACAGTATTCATTTTGAAACCTATAATAAATATTTTTCAAAAAATAAATTTGCTCTAAAACTGTAAATATTTTTTTTTCTAAATAAAAAAAATTAAGATTAACACATCTTCTTTCATTTACCACGAGGAAAAAATATGGAAAATATCGCCAGCGATTATTCCGGTTCTTACAAATGCAATTGTCCTGTTTCTCATTTAGGCAATCAAAGATTTAAAAACTATACAGATATTTACATACATTTAATCGGAAGGCTCGTATATTTTCCGCTAAAGGGAAATTACGAAAAAGAGAAAATTGAGGCGTATTTAGAATTCGTCGGAAATTATTTGGAGAGGATCGATCCCGATCTCGGCGAAATGTTTCTCAACATTTGGGAAAATAATGGCCGTCCCCCCCAGGACAAAATGAAGATCGCTTTTGTCGCTAACTTATACGTGAAATCGATTTATAAGTTCTTGAAATTCCTTTCCGGGAATTTTGGGAAAAAGACGGGCGTAGAAGAGGCCTACGCGAATATCTTGTTCGTTTTAGGCGTATACGAAGAAGCCAAATTCGTACAGAAAGCCGAAGAAGGTAATTATTACCTTTACGGTTACTTACTAAACAAATCGATGGTCGAAATCATTTTACAATATCGCCCAGAGTTAATGACGAATTACGCGTATTTCATGATCGAACTGAATACGAATATTAGCAAGGATATAAAGAAGGACTCCACAATCTCTAAGAATCTAGATATCGCTCAATGTCAAGGAAATAAGGAACTGACCGTGAAACGTATTAACGAGCCAGCGGATTATTCTTCTTGGCACACGCCGCTGAGGGGTGACCATTTCCCATTTCCTTTCGGAAACGTTCGTGATTTCTTTTATACGGACGATTATTTCGAAGAAACCGAACGAGAAATAACGATGGATGACGATGATCGGTTGACCTCCACGTTCGTGGATATCGATTGGGATATGTTACGTATGAACGGCGATGAACTAAAAGCTAAAACCTGTTCTCATACTTTGGCGCTACAGGATAACGTCATCCACATATCGGCTAAAGCGACAGAGCGCCCGAATACGTTGGATATATTTTGCGATTTCTACGTTCCGGGTGCTAACGAACAGGAACCCCTGACGTTAATGATGAATCGTGAAGTTAAATCGAAAAATACTTCCTGCAAAGTTTATTTTCTTTCCTCCCCATTTAAGACGTTGTTCGAACACACGGCGGGAGTAAAATATAATGCCGATAACGGTAGCCATTTTGTTCATTTATTCGATACCCAAGACGATTACGCCCACGTTAAAGAGCGATTGAGAATTAATAACGCTCATAATGAGATTATTGAAAAAATATTTTTCGAGACGAGCGGCAACGTAGCTGCTAAGGGCGCGAATATCGAAACATCGACGGCGACCAACAACGATAGCCCTTATCATTTTTTGCCGTGTAAGCGACTGTTATACGAATTTATAACCGACCCGCCGGCACTGGAGGTTCAACTGCCCGAAGAAGGTGCTACCAACGCCCACCGCCTATTCAACCCGATACCCAGGAGCGAAACGTCGATCGATATGCCGTTGATGACGTATTTATTCCCGGCCTCGGGATTAGATTATTTCGCGTATATTAGTGACACCTATTCTCGCGAAAGGGCGAACTATTTGAAACCGGGCGTGATATCCGTAACGGACGAAAGCGGCGCAACGAAAATAGAAGCGGGCGCCGCCGCATTTTTGTGGACGTCAATCTATGTCAACCTCAATTTTGCTCTATCGTTCTACACCGAAAGTGTCATAGTGTTTAATATTTTGCGGAAATATGAAAACCTTAGATGGGAAAATATAGTAGAATTCCTAAAACCGAAACCAGAATTGAGAATTCGCTCTCTTTGCGAAAATATAAAAATTAAAGAGTTAATGTTTAAATTCGATGATTTATCGGGCTTGAAAGAGAAATTCGCTAAAATATTTCCCGATTTTGAGTTCCCGATTGTCGTTGAAGATGTATTGGTAAAGGATAATATTATAATCTCCCCCGATCGATTATTTTCTATAACGAAAGACGTGCTAAATTTGATCGCGAATGTTGAAATTAAATCTTTTTACGCTTTCCAAATCTTCCTAGCAACCGTCACTTTATCTCATCCCTTCGCGGAATTGTCTCCGATTTTCGTAAATTGCCACTGGGATTTTAACACTATAGCGATTTGTTTCCAATTTTTATTAGCCAAATCGTGGAAGTTCGTAGAGACCGTTCATAGTTTAATTAAAAAAACGAAAAAGGTTTTCAAATCTCTGGAATTTTCGTTCACTCTACAATCTATAATTTCGCAAATTCATTTCGCCATGTGTAACTTATCGTACTCGTCAATTTTTTCTGAGAAGCACAGTTTCGATAACAAAAATATCTCATTAAAATTTACGGTTGATTTAACGATTAGAATGATCGATTTCTTCACCACCAGAATGAAAAGCGTCGACGACATCGATAATTTTCCCTACGATGGTTTTCAAAGCTATAGTTTGGAAATGATAAGAACCTATAGAATTTTCACGAAGTTCTTCGGTTTATATAACAGATTTTTTAAGAGCGAATTCCCCACTAAATTGCTGATGGACGGTGTTTATTTTCGCGGTTATCCATTCGCCGTGGTAAAAAAAAACGTAAACCCGCAGCCCACGAATCACGAACCGGGTCGATATATATCGTTTTTGGAACCGTCGAAAGTCGATAAATACGAAATGCGATTTTTACAAGTGTGTCGCGGTTTTTCGTACGGAAATTCGTACTCGACGGAAATTAAATATCGGCCAGAACACAGCGACGCGATATACACGCTGGATTCGATAGATAAAATAGACGTTTTTAAAAAGGTGATAGATTTTCGTGTCGAAGAATTGAAAAAATTTATTTCTCTTAAAGATTCTCAAATAACGTATAATCTCGAAAAAGACTTTTGCGAATGGATGAACGTGCACGTATACGCCGTCTTTAGACCGGAAGACAAAAGGGCTTTCGACGAAACGCAATACGGCGTTTATTACGGAACTTTGAATAAAAGGGAAAAGAGTTACGGAGAGCCTATAGCGAATGTTTCCGATATCATAAAAGCTTTCGAAGCAGCAGCAGCAGCGGCAAAGGCAGCGAGAAAAGCGACAAAGGCGGCAGGAAAAGCAGCAACCGATCGACTGCTGCACAACACCCGAGATGTCGATACGTTTAAAAACCTGATTCAAGAAATTTTATCGAACCAAATAGTTAAAGAAGCGCTCTTGGACAAATTAGAAATAGATAATTTCGATTCCGACGACGCAAATAAGAATAGCGACGTTTTGTTAGAACACGTTAACGATATAATAGAACACGTGTTAAAAGCCTTTGGCCCCAAAGATCAAAAATCTATCGAAATTTTGAAAAAACTTTACGAGTTAAATTCGTTTTATAGAAACTTCATATCCTTTATTTTTGCTGAAAAAGAAACCGTTAAATACGCGGATTTAAAGAAAAATTCGAAGAGACTAATATCGAAAATTCTGGGTGAACGAAATATACCGTTTGAAAGAAGGCCCAGCAAGAGATATCGCGTATCAGCAACCTTGCCGGTGATGAATAAAGATAACAAAGGAAACGAAGAGGGTTATATCGAGGTAGATTTGGATCGTGTGGACGATGACGATGACGATGACGGGCGTGAAATCGCTCAGCGGCAGCAGCAGCAGCAGCAAACGATGGAAGATGACGATAACAGCATGAGCGATATAGAAAACGATACCACCGGCGGCGATATCGACGACGGATCTCTTCTGACCTCAGCCCTAGCAGCAGCAGCAGCAGCGCCGATTCAGTCTCAAATTCACCACCCCCCTCGATCGAATCGGCCACACAAGCTCTCGGTTACGCGTTTGGATTTAGCGGAAGGTCGTCGAGAATTAAAAACGCCATACGAAATACCCTCTAAAACAAGGAAAAAACCTAAGAAAATGTTGGAAAATTTTAATTTCGAAAATCGCAAAATCGAGGAAACGACAGGATACGATAAAGTAGATGTCGAAACGATAGTAGAAAATAGGGATATGAACGAAATAAAAGAAACGAACCAGATTTTGAAGGAAATCCCCCTAAATTCAGAATTTTCGTTTCCATCAACGCAAGGCCAGCAGCAGCAGCATCAGCAGCAGCAGCAGCAGCAGCAGCAGCAGCAGAAGCAGCAGCAGCAGTCGATGGAAAATATTAAAGACTACTTTTTGGACGATGACGATACTGACATGGGTGAAAATAAAAATGACGTTACCCACGATATCGACAACGGATCCCTTTTGACCGCGGCCCTTTTAGCGTCGCCGCCGCCGCCGCCGCCGCCGCTTCAGTCTCAAAATCGGCCACACGAGCTCGCGCCTACGCACTCGAATTTGCCAGAATGTCGTTTGCAGTTAAAAAAGTCCCTCGAATCATCACTGAATAAAAATGAAAGAACTAAAAAAAAGTCAAAAAAATCAGATTTTAAAAATCGTCGAACCGAGGAATCGACGGAACACGATAACGCAAATTTCGAAACAAAAAAAAATATAAACGAGATAAAAGAATCGAACCCGATTTCGGTGGAAATCGCGCGAACGGAAAAATCGTCATTTCCATCGACGCAACACCAGTCTAATGTATCATTAAAAAGAAAAGCTAGTGTCGAAATCGAAATCGAAATCGAGAATAAAAACCGGAGATGCGAGAGTGGATTAGAAGAAGATGGAGCCGCAAATGAAAATTTCGACATTGCCTCGGATTGCGCGGGTGCGACGGCAAAGACTTCCGAACTCGAAATTGGATTAGAAGAAGATCGAGGCGAAGATAAATTATTCGACGTTGCGGGTGAAAGTAAAAGAGAATCTTTACGACGTGGTGAATTCCTGAATTCTAAAAGGGTAACACTTCGACCCGAAGAAAAGAACACGGCCACCGAAATTACGAAAGACGAAGAAAAAAAAGTTGATAAAAATGAAGCGCTAACGAATTTTTTAAATCCACTAACGGTTAAAGAAATTGACAACGATTCTGATGGTGGGGGAGGCGGTCTAGTAAATGACGCTTCGGAACCTCGCGAGGGGAACCGCCCCGCGAATTTTCCTTCGACCGTAGTCGGGCTTGAAAAACGAGATATATCGTATGAGGAAAGCGATGTTGAAAAAGAAGAAGAAAAAATAAATAAACCGACGACGGGAAGGGAAGATCAGTTAGAGGGAATCCACGACATTGCCAACGATGACAAAAAATCGCTAAAACCAAAAAAAAGAAGATCAGACGTCGAAGAAAAAACGACAAAGAATGTATATTTAATGGAAAATGTTGCTGGCGGTGGGGGTGCTGTTATTAACGTTTCGGAGCGTTGCGAGCGTAACTGCCCCGCGAATTTCCCTTCGACCCTAATCGGGCTTGATATATCGAATGAGAAAAGCGATTTCGAAAAAGAAGAAAAAAAGAGTAAACCGACGACAGGAAGGTATGATCATTTAGGGGAGTCTCTCGATATCACCAACTATGAAGAAAAATCGCTAGAGCCGAAAGGAATGACGTCGGACCTCGATGAAAAAACTATGAAGAATGTTGAATCAATAGAAGGGGAATGTATAGAAGAGGTGCAAACATTTACGACGTATAATCGAGTAAAATTTAATTTTAAAGATAATACTCTTCCTCCTCCTCCTGCGGCTAATATTATTTTATCGGCGACTAATATCTCCGCTTATAAGACGCAAAACTTTCAATTAGAGGTGAATAGCAGCAACAATAATAATGGCGAAATAGATATGACGAATCCTTTCAATTCGCAGCAGAGCATAAATATTATCCGTAGCGGCGATTTAGCGACTGATTCCAGAGAAGATATTTCGAATTATTTATACTACGAAGTCTTCCCCTTTATTCGCAGTAAAATTAAGGATGGGATAGATAAATTTCGAAACGAGTTATTTTCCGACTTTGAAAACGCGACTAAAAATTGGGAGGCGCACGAGCTACAAAACCGGTTCGATGATTTCCAACGATCGATTTTAGAGAAAGTAGAATCGAATAGCTCGATCGTGGTTCGGGAGGTATCAAACTTCGGAGACGAAGAGAAAAAAGAGTTCATCGAAACATTGAGGAAAGAAGTTATGGAAAGCGTAGATAATATTAAGGTCGAATCCGAGATGTTACTTTTGAAAAATAGGATGGTCGAAATGGAAAAAAAAGGAGAAGCCGATAGTCGAATATTAAAAAATTTAGAAGAAAAATCGCTATTGCCGACCGAGAAAATAGAAACTCTGATCGAAGATTTAAAGAAAATGCCGGTATACGAGGAAATATTTGTGAATAAAGAGGAATTCGAAAAAACTCTTTCTAATATAGAAAACGAACATATAAACGCCCAAAAAAAAATCGAAGAATTGGGGAAAATGATGGAACGTATATCGCAAATGGAAGGAGCGATACGGGCGTCCCACGAAACTCAAATCGGCCGAAACCGAGAGCTGTTAGATATGAATAACCGTCTCCAAACCGAGTTTCAAAAGACCAATGAAAGGATCAACTTTTTAGAAACCAATTTGATAGACACCCAAAATATTATGTCCTACGTAACGGCCGATAGCGAGAGCGCGAAGGTTATATTCGGCGAAGAAATGAATCGTTTTATGGAGCAAGCGAAATATCAGACTGACGAGTTGCGAACCGCCACGTCGGAGGAACTCGAAAGGTTGACACAAAGAATAGGTTCCCAGAAATCTCCCCTTATCACCCTTGGGAATGAAAGGCAATCCAGCGGTACTACCCTCAAAGACGACAACATCATCGACGACGAAAACGATGACGAGGAAAGGATGGAGTGCGAAAACGATGTTGGTAAAGGAAACGAATCCGGCGGCGATAAAGTTACAAAACGCGAAAAAACCGGTGTGCGCCGCAGAAGCGAAATGAAATTCGAATCCACGACGGATTCTGATAGAGCAAAAAAGCACGATCGCGCTATGGTTCGAAGAAATTTCAATTCGAATTTCGATACGCTGGTTAGCTTTTTAAGGGAAGGGAAGTTAGCCGAATTTTTTACCGGAAATAAATTTTACGCATTTCGCGGTGACGTCGAAAAAATTTTACTGCAATTTTCAAATTTCTTATTCGCGGTCGAAAACAACGGATTTTATCACCACCAACAACGCTCGTCCCAATCTTTCGCTTCTTTTAATAGTTTAATTCAATTGATCGCGGTTGTAGATTTTTACATTTTAACTCAGTTTCTCGAACGCGTAAAAAAACTCGAAACCGAACAAAACGCTACCGAATACGAGCGTCGATTAAAGGGGGTATTATTTTCGTCTATTAAGGAGATCGTTTTTCACGCCGACCTGTTGAAAAAACACGATAAAATTTTAGAACTGATATCTTATTTAGTTAATATAAAACGGCGCGACGAAGAGTTGAATGACGTTCACTCGAGTAAAGAAAATACCCTCTCGCACCTCGTCTACAAATATTTGGTTAGAATAATGGGAACGTATATAATATGCGTGAAAGGCCGATTAAAAGTATTGGAAAATTTTTTAATTAAAAGTGGAGATCGTAACGGGCTTTGTTTTTCGATCGATAATCTAATTTCCGTGAACGTATCAAACGGATCTAATCGATTCGACGGTTCGAAATTATCCAAAGTCGTCGAAGATGTAAAATCTATCGTCGAAAGCGTCGAATATTTTATCGTGGATCTTTATAAAACGATGAAATATGGTAAGTTCGCGAACGAGGAATTCGATCATTTCGAAAGTATTGAAAATCACTTCACGGTTAGAGAATTGAGGAAAATCAACGTCTTTTTCATGTATAAAATATACGACAGAGGCGGAATCAAAACGACCGCGAAAGAAAGATTCAGCAGGATTGAGCGATCGGCTATTATTAAAGAATATAAAAAAAATTTAAACTCGGCTTTCTTCCCTAGCGTTAGGAAAGAAAAGCTGGAACCTATCGTCGGGAACATTTCAGCGAGCGCAGTTGCCGATATCGACGGGCAAAAGCGCAAAACGACGACAGTTACTAAATATTTGCTTCTCAAAAATTTATCCGTCGTTTACAAGGATGGGCGTCCCGATTTTTATTTTACGTCGGACGAAGACAAGAACGATCGTGGTTTAGAAAATTCCAGTAAAAATAGTAGTAACAATAATAATAGTGACACTAAAAAACATAATAGCGACGATAATTTTTTATTCCTAATGAGTAGAATCGAGATTTTACCTCACGATGAAGTAAACTGTAGGAAATACGTTATTCGTTATTTATCGTCCGGAAGAAACGGTCGTGCCGACGATCTTTCGCTGAACGCGGCTTCTTTTTTGCATCCGGTGTATTACGCAAAATCAATCGGCCATAAATTACCAGTTCCGTATAAAATAAAATACCTAACGGGGGGGGTAAATATTTACAACGAATTGTGAAGAATTGTTTAGTAATGAGCAATAATTATATAATTACATATATTTAAATAGTGATTTGGGATATAAAAATATATATAATATTTAAATAAAATAAAGGTAAACATTAACAGAAACAATGCAAAATTATATCAATTATACTCGTATAACTTTTATTATATCATATAATAGCTAAATTTCTATATCCCTGAGTAAAATACGAAACATCGTCATCTTATCTAGAGACGGATGTAAATATAATAATGGATCTTAATACGATCCTTTCCTTTACTTGAACTCACTAATATAGCAGCTTATCATTTTTTATGAGTTCTCCCGTGACCGACTACTTGTAAGTCGATTTATATAACGATAAATAACTCTATAATCGCTATAGGGTATTGTAGCTTGAATTATTAAGAATGTGCGAATATTTTACTAAAAAATAATGATTATTTTAATAAAAAATTAAATATCTAAATTTTTAATTAATTTATTATTATTTAAATTAAAACAAAATATAAAAAGGAAACGCGTACAAATAAATAACTATTTATAAAAGTGAGGCCCGATCTATAAAAAAAAGGCTAAAAATTTGACCCTCACGACGCTACGGCGTATGACTTCGGGCTGTCGATACATGACAGCGCGGATTGTGTGACTGCATTTCTAACGAAATCCCGACTTCTTTCTCAGCGAATTAGTTAATTGACGTAAATAAAATGACGGAATTACTTTAGATATATATTAGAACAGTCCTAAGGATAAAGTATAGTATATGGCAACCGTTATCCAAACAATATTACAGCACACGACGCCCTCTTTAGTATGGTTTATTAATACGGTGAGTCGATCAATTAATACTCCCCGCACATCCATGATGTTCAAGAAATGGTATTATAATGATAGGGAATAATGATTATTTTAAAAAAATCGATTCCAATAACCGAATCTTACGAAAAATACTGATATAGAAATAACCGAACGGCATTAATGGAATAGATAATAACCCCCATATATCACGCCGAGCGCCTCCGGGTTACGCCCCCTCTGGAGGAAGAACGAGTCCTTTGATGCAGTTACAAAACCAGATTTTATTAAAAATAATATAGGAACGGTATCGATAAAGACCGCGTTAATTTAATCAATAAATGAAGTTGATGAATTAACTGATAATAACTTCTCACATAATAATATAGTTTTATATCCTCGAGTATAAATTATATTCTTAATTTTCAATACCCTCATTAATATCAACCGGTCATTTCATAGCGAACTCAGCCCGTCTAACAACACGACTACGGTGCTATAACGAAGAATGCATCGGCTATATAGATAGAATATTGCGGATAAAACCTCAATTCAAGTTTTTGAGCTCACTAAAATAACTTTAAAAATGCGACGACGATATGGTAGCGGGCGGGGGAAAAAATATGCGAGATACTATGGTGACGGTAGTATAGAGCTTTAAAATAAGAAAAAGTAAGGCAGAGCTGAAAAAGACGGATATACGATCGACAAAAGGTTCGAATAGAAAACGGAGGACATTATGACAGTCCCCGCGTCTACGATATAGCGGAAATAAAGTAGTAAAGCTGTTAAGTAGAAGAGAGAAACGAGAAGATATAACGAAGAGTCAACGATTCGCGTGTCCCCTCAGGAGATGAGAAACGCGTGACGAAAATTACCTGGGAAATATCTTTTTTATATCTCACATTATGAATAGCTAGAGGACGATTAATAAAAAAAAATTTGCAGTCCTTTATTGAAAAATCTAAGGATTTGAGTATGAATCAAAAAATCGAATAAAGACCTGGGAATATTTATGAACGAATTTCGACCGTACTTAATAAAAGTTTCGGAAGGAACGGTGTTGTACTACCAATAGATAAAAAAGTATTTTCACTACTAGAAGAAGATTTATAAATATGTATAACAAACGAACATCAACTACTCGACACCGCCGGTCACTCGACCGGGACGGCTCAGACTCACTATATGCGACCCAAAAGGGAGACGGGGTACTAACCAAAATTTCCGAATTTTTCCCCGTTCCCGGATGGCCCGTACCGCCTCGAAAAAGATGTTAATCATCTGCGCTGTAACCACAAGACACTGTATCCACACATATAAGTTATTTTGCCTCCACATTGTGCCTCGCAGGAAAGATATAATAAAAAAAGTTACGACGCCGTAATAATTTATATGGACGCCTTCTCAAGAATATAGCATATAGAACCACCTTAATTACGATAAACCGTGAACTGGTGAGAGAACATCACTTTTCACGTAATATGATGTATTATATCCTCCAGAAGTGTATCCTTCCGTTTTTTTGAACTTATTTCATGCGCTTTTTTCAGAGTAATCTATTATCACTGGATTCCTATTCTTCTAGTTCTTCACATATTTCCTGACATTTATCTCGTTTCGAGATCGACCTGTTCCGCTTCGATATCGTTATAGAGTATCTTCGTGTTGGTGTTTTTGTAATTATGTGCCTACGACCCATCAATTAACGTATTCGGATATGACGTTTGTAATCGCCTGATCGGAAATGTGTATGTCAAAACAGACTAACCACAACTCGAATAACCTCTGCGGCCCAGGTCCCGATAGTACCTAAAATCTAGGTCAATCAAGTAGCTCCGTCTTTCCTCTTCTCCAACTATACTGCACGTAATAAATCAACATAAAATTTCCTTATCACTTATATATTTATTAATCACAATTAACGGCAGACTACATCTTCTATCAGTAACCTAAATAACCAGAAGAAACAAAACACTCACTCCGAGAGCGGAAGACAGAATCACACAGAATGCAGGACACCACATCATTAAATATCAGATAGACCGATAGGATTAAAGAACTTAATCGTATTTTGTGTACTAATAGATCATCGTGAATAATATGTATAAACTTCCTCACATCGTCGTAGAGCTCCTTAGTTCCCGTAGCGATTAGATATAATATTTAAGTTCTTACGAGGGTCTATAGATACAAGAAAAAGTCTGAGAAAAAGAATAAAAGATATAATCGAGAAGATATTTAACTCTCCACCGCTCAACACACATCTTTTAAGCACATTCGCACCGGATTTGTCGAATTAGACCTCTAGAAAGTTCGAAATTTTCTTTCTGAAACAAAAGTGCCCGAAATTAGGTTCCAATGAAACTAGATCATATATGGAAAGGCAAGAACTTCATCCTCAATTAATTCGCCCTACACGCTACTGAGTGGGAGTCGCTCCGTGTGTATGTAGTTACTTTATTGCTGTTAGTTACTTGAAAAATTGTAATTATTTTAGAGTAAAACGGTAGAGAGAAATTGGAATGTTAATATAGTAGTGTTAACAGAAAGTGGTAAGAGATTATATATCACACCGAGTACAAAATGAATTGAGTACGATATTATGAAGACATGCTTCGAAAGCGACTTACGCTTAAGAAGATAAACTGAGTCGAGGTAAAGATAAAAACCAAACGATATATTAGGTACCAAAAGTAAGAATAAATAGAGCCCCTCACTTAAAAAAATAAACAGTCAGTTAAAGATTAAGTAGATGAGTCTATATTACCTTGAAGATCGAAGTAATCTCACTGTAGTACTTTAGTATAAGTGTAAAATAATATATTAATATATATAAAGCAGCAAAAAAAGTAATAGAACTATCGACAATAAAAATTAACCTAATAAGAGTAGAGATAAATATAAAGAAAAAATAAAAATAAAGAGTAACTAGATTAGCCGTACCGGAATCAGTATATTATATAATAATATTGGATAGAATAAATAGCGAAATGCTCCAGTAATGTAAAGTAAGGTCTACGTGCCAAGGAGAGCTGAGACCATTACGTTCCGTAACTATAACGGCGCGTGATATAAGATGAGTAATATAAGCAATGACGACTCTTCAAAAATATCTAGATTCCTCTCACGTAGAATAGTTAACTTGATTAAAATGCTACGATAAACGGTGAAGAAAAAGGTTATCTACGGGTTATATTACAATAATAGTATACGTGGAACGTGACGCCTAAATCGTGATCTAAAAACAGTAATGTCATATTTATTAAATATAATTATAATTTAGGATTAAATAAATTACCAACGGTAGTCCACGTAAGAGTGGAGTTATTGTAAAAAGATAAATAAATACGTACTAATAAGATAAGTGTAAGAAATATATGAAACCTAATTCAATTATCGGTATATATACCTACCGCTTCACCTCTCAATATAACCCTATAAAACAGTAGGAGTCTTCGAGCGCCCTGATGCCTCGCCTCCAAAGAATAACCCAAGTTATAAACAATTTGAATAGTACAGGTGAAGTCCTCCTTTCTATTATATTTTAATCAAATGTCTATAATTCGGTTTACCTTCGTACACCGCTCTCCTCTCGCTTACTCCAATGGGCGCCGCGTACGGCTCGATGTTCCAAGACACCTGACCTAAAATTGTTCCTAGTGCGTGGCGCTTCAGACACTCCTTTAAATGGGCTCGCTCAAATATAGGCGACGCGCACCGCCTCGTGCTCGCTCTGGATTATCGGGCGTCTCCACCGCATCATTTCGCAAGTTAATACTGACGGATGCTGGCGTACTTTAACATTACGAGAATCCGCATAGGTCCATTCAGCTATGTCCCACACCCACAACACCAACCCACCGATGCAGAGCTCAAACCGGATTCCTAGGTACTCCGATATCAGGAGGCCAATTACCGAAGTCCACCGCAACAAACACTATCACCCGAACCAGACATACGATTAATTCTAGATTATGTTAGACCGTCTATATATGTAGTGAGATTAAAAACGATATAAATATAATTTTATTTCTTTTTTAATGACGCATATTTTAATTAAATAAACCATATCTATCTCAGGCACACGACCCAACGGCAACATGGACCACCCACGCTCCTACGTCTTTTTTCTAATTCCGAAGACCAAGGACTTTTTACAGAACGATATCCAAAACACTCGAGCGGGAAAAATAAAAAATAACGTTTATTCCCTCTACCCTCCGAAAAACGATATTGCCGAAATTCAGACGGTACGACAGGTTACCGATATCAAACGAACATGCCAGCGAAGAATTGGTGAACAATGAGCAAAACCAATCCAAAAAAATCTCGCCACACCCAAGATGTTATCGTGCGTAATGGAATTCAGAGATACCTAAACGTTGCGTAAAACGTTTCCGGTAACCCTTGGTCCATCTCGGACGAAAGGATAATCCCTCGCCCACCTCTGTCTTTCAACCCGAAAGATACCAGGCGATTTGTCTCGGAAAGGAAAGAGGGACGGGAAATTAGAATTTTTCAATCGTTTTACGACGCGCGTCGTTCCGGGAACGGTGAGAAATTCCAATAACGATATTTACGTAACGAGCACAACCCTGTGCGTTAATAAAGATATAGTCGATAAATCCGTAGAAAGACGAGAAGAAGAAGACCTCACGTTCTACTCTAAAATCCCCATTCACAAGGCCCCGTGCGATAAAATTCGGGCCTGCTTTCCTCACGGCGTAATTCTTCATCCCCGAACGGACCTCCCGGTCGGAAGCGTCGGCGATATAGATTTCGACATATCGAATTCGAAAAAATTAAAATGCCTGTGCGCGGCCGGTTACAGGAACGAAATGCAGAAAAACGGAGCTCCGACGTGCGTGCGCAATAGGGAAATAAAGGAATGTTCCGTTAAATTGAGGAGAAAAAAGGAAATAACGTTCGATAGCGGTTTCGCTTTCAATCGCCGTTTCGCGGAAAAAGAAAATAAAGAAGACGACGACGATTACGTTTGCGTATGCAACCCCACTTTATCCGCGAACGTCAAAACTATCGTCGATAAGCACTCGATATCGAGCGATGGTAGGACGACATCCGGCGACCTTTTTTCGGAAGAACGTTCTTTCGATAAATCTTACTTGTTCAGCATCGAAAGATTTTTCGATTCGGCTTTGCGGGGTCGTGATCATTGCATTCCCGCCCCGGGAATCGAATCGAAAAACGCGGCTTTCGGGTACTCGGCGATAACCGAGATGGGCGGCTTGTACGACGATATCGGGGACGCCGTAGGCGGTCACTTGGTGAACTCCGCTTGCCTCAGAAAAGACGGAATTGACGAACTCGGTCGATACAGGAAAAATAGGATGTACGGCGGGGGCGTAGTTTCTTGCGCCGGAAGCGGCAGCGTGTCGGCGTTCGTCGAGGACGGTCCTGAATTTCGGGGAGGGGACGTCGTTAGAGAAGGCGGTTTCTCGCGCGTTCCGAACGTATCGCTGAAAGCGGCGCCTTCGTCGAAATTTAGCTATCCCGGTCTCGGGAAAACCTCGATGGAACATTCCGTCGCTTTGCTCTCGTCCGCCGGCAGGGTCTATCCGGGTGGCGTTCATATGCGCGACGGCTCGATAAAGAGAAAGACTAATTTGAACGAAGAAAAGACGTTAGTGAAATTCAGGAACGAGGGTAAAGTCGACGTAGATGATTTGGACGAGTCCGAAAAACACGATTTATTTATGCAAAGGATGAACGACCCCGGCATCGTCGCCGGCGCCTATTTAGTTCCCAGCGAGCACGATATGCACGGAACGAATTACGGCATTGGTAGTAAAAATGCGGCGGGGGCGGGGGCGGCGGCGTCTTTCGCGGCGTCGTCGAAGGAGACGCGACCCCCCTTCAGTCGAACGTTTTTGACTTCGAATTCGATTAGAAGAGCCGCTTCCTTTTATCCCGTTGTGAACATTTTCAGAGGGCTCGTCGGCGGAGGACGGG
>JABUQX010043930.1:0-37500 GCA_015478945.1 Trachelipus rathkii
TAAAATAATATACTTATATATTAGTTTATTTTTTTTATTCTTTTATTATTAATATTTTTATCTTGAGCCTTATATTATTTTATTGTTAGTCATTTTTAAATAAAGATTTTTCTATATATTTATCTATATACTTATTTTATTTATAAGTCACACAGAATATAAAGCAAATCAAAAATCATCAATTTAATAGATTCATTCTATCGGAGTAGATAGCATTAATATATTGCTTTATATCCTCTTATAGTGCAATATAACGTATGATATTAATAATTTAATCTAGATCTCCGTACGTATCATAAAAAATATGCTTAAATCTTTAACAAGACTCAAGTATATAAACTAATAATAATATTTAATGACTATATTAATTAATATTTTTATACTTTCAATTATAAACAATGCAGAAAATTAAAATCACGATGGGTTGTTTATATTACATAATAATAATAATAATAACGATGAAGTAGAATAATGGATAAAAAATAATAATAATAATAATATATATAATATATAATAATAATAATATTATAAAAATATAATAATTATAAATAATTAAATAATAATAATAATATAATAATAATTAATAATGATATGAAATGATATTATATACATATCATTATGTAGGTATAAGACTACCATGATTCGATAGTTATTAACTGAAATAATGATATTAATGAATTAATGATATAGTTAAATGAATTAAATGAATAATAATAATAATTAATAATTATAAATTAATATAATAATATAATATTAATAATATAATAATTAATATTAAATAATAATAATAAATATAAAAATAATAATAATTATTGAGATTAAATTATAAATAATAATAACATATAGGAAAATAACAGCAATGAAATAAAATTAGATAATATTAAATTATTATTAATTATTCAACTTTAATATTAATTATCTATTATTAAAATTATTGTTGATTCGAGTTCCACTTAGAGTACTAATATATAATAGTTTTATATAGCTTATTATCAGTTATTACGATTCTCTCATAGAGCCATTTATATACGAGTATGTCATTCTGTTCTTCGTCTATTTGTTTTTGTTCTCTCTAGATTTATAGCATTTTGGTCTTATTCTTATTTATTCCGTTTTATATTATATTATATTATATAAGTTTTATTCTTTTATTGCATTATTTACTGTTTGTTAAACACTGTGTCATTGCCTAGCCCATTAGTTTATGTCTATATATTCAGTTTTCTGTTTTATCCGAGTTTTTAGTTTTGATATTTTGTATATACTGTTATTTTGAGTTTTGTTATTTTGCTTTCCACTTTGTTATAAAGTTTTAGTATTTTTATATTTTTTGCTAATTTTATATCTTCAGTTATTTTTAGTTTTTTGCTCATTTTAAATTTCTCACTCACTAACATATGTATTTGTTTCTCTCGTTTTTGTTTTCTGTTACTTTCATGGTTTTATCTCACGAGTTTTCTGTTTTTGAGGTTTTTGTTTAGTTTTTTGTTTTCCTTTTTGATAATCTGTTTTTGTTGTAAAGAAAATATAAGATACCTATACAACATATCAATAAATTATTAAAATACTTATTTATATTATTATTATATTATATAATTATTCAATTATTATTTATTCATTATAATTAGAATTTATAATTATTGATTAGTAATATTTATAATTAAATACTAATACTAATATTTTATTCTAAATATTAATATTAAATTAATAAATATTAATAAATAAACTTAACTATTAATTAATTAATTAAAATTATTTATTTTAATAATGACCAATTGGCGTTATTATGTAAAATGTAATTTTTTTTAATATAATTTTATTATATGAATTATTATTAAATTATTATGATTTATATTATTAAGAAATTATTATAATTTATATTAACAAATAAACTTAAATTATTATAATTATTATTTTAAAATATTTTATTATTTTACTCTTATTTATTTACATACATACAATGCATAATTATGAATTATGTAACTTAATATATACTTACTGTAAATATATATTTCAAATTATAAATGATATGAATTTTTCATATTAAATAATATAAAGAATTAAATTAATATTTAAATTTTACTCATTTAACTTATCATATTAAGATTTCTAACATAATTAATAATATACTGTATAGCATATTATATCATTTATGATAATAATTAATATATATAGTATATATTACTATAATAAAAATTATATATATATATATATATATATATAATATATATATTATATATCAGATATATAAAATTATATATTATATTATATAGGTTTTCTTGCTACAACTAATGGTGTAAGAAAGTCACGAATAACTCCATATACGATATATATAATATATTAATATATATACCTATAGATAATGAGCAACAATACTAAAATAATATTTAACGGTATATATAATATATAAGAATAATAATTTGCAGCATTATAAAAAAAAATTCAAATTTAATTTTTAGGCTAAAATAAAATAAATATTTAACAGGAAATTTATTCTCCGAATACGAATATTCACTGGTTATTTTTAAGTCATTTAATATTTTATTTTAAAGATAGTTTTCCCTTTATTGTTTCCAGAAACGACCACTACAAATTTAAAGAAGGGAGATTCCTCTTAATAGAAGAATAAATTCCGCACTGCTAAACCGTTCGGCATAGTGAAGTATATATCGCGAATTTTCGTTTGTGAAATGCAAAAAAAAGGCATTTCATAAAGGGAAATTTATTATTATATTATATAGTATTATAGTATATATATATATATATATAAATATATATTAATGATATATATATATAATTATATATATAATATATATAGTGAGTAAATATTATATTATATATATATATATATAATATATATATATATATATATATATGATTATATATATATAGTATATAATAGTATATATATATATATAAATATATATATATATACATATATATATAAATATATATATAATATATATATTATATTTAATACATTTGAAAGTTAAATAATATTCAAATACGAGTCTGATATATATATATATCATCACCAATTATATTATTATTACTAGTTTTAAAATAAATAAAGAACTTTAACTTTTAATTGGTATACTACCAATATATATATTATATATAAATAAAAGGTGAATTATAATTTATTTACTTATTAGGATACTTTGTATTTGGTTATTTTTCAAACATGACATAATATGATAATAATAGTTTAAATTTACGGTATATTATATATAGTTAAGGTTTAATTAATAAGTATTATATATTTCTTACTACAATATAATAAAAATATTTAATTTTTATATACACTCATATATATGAGAATTATTGCTTGTATACTACTAAATTATTCCCGTTTTCAAGAGTATGGCTAATAATACCATATATATATATATAAGGATATCAATATTAGAAAATTTAAAGAAAATTTTTGTCTCATGCAGCAACACTCTTATGTTTTTAATATAGGATAATGTATAACAAAATAAATCTCTTTATCATTGATTGAAAGAATACAAATTTTTAGAAGCAGTTAAATCCCTTAAATGAATACGTATTATATCGACTTGATAAGGATATATTGTATATCATTTATATATAGTATATATATATATAATAATATACATAATATTATACAACAGTAGTACTATATATAAAGTTTTAAGCTATTATGTACGTATATAGTATCTGGAGTAAATATTGTAGAATAATGATACATGTGGTTAAACTTTTAGTAATTATATATCAGTATATATACTTATACATATGTACATAATGATGCTAATAACTAAATACTAGATACTACTAGTAGAGATAACAATGTACTTAATATATGTTACGTTAACATTATATATATATATATATAATACATATATAATAATATATATATATTATATACTATATATATTATATATATATATATATATATATTATATATACTGATAATTATACATAGTATATTACTATATTCATTTCTAGACTTGCTTATCAATTATGTTATATATCACATATAATATATATATATATATATTATATAATATATTATATATATAACTATATATATAATATATTTATAAATCTATATAAATGTATATATATATATATATATTATATATACATTATGGTTTCAGTCCATTTGTTTAAAACAAACACGGGTTTTTTTGGGGGTTTATGAATCTAATTAAAAAAAAACTATTTTTTTTGCATTTTTTTTTCTTTTTTTTTTTTTTTAAATTAAAAATTAAAAAAAAAGTAGTAGAAAAAAAAGTGTTTTTGGACGAAAGCATACATAATTATAAACATAATTATAATTATATGTTTAGATTTTTGTAATTTAACCTCAAATAAACTAACTGTCACATTAGCAAAAAAAAGTATTACCATAATATTAGATCAAATAATTAAAATCTAATAACTTTAATATTGTTATTACTTCAAGGAAACTGTTATTTAGCTACATGTAAGAATAAACATTGTAGGGATTAGTTTATAAGTTTTTGTGAAGAAGAATTCTTCAAACAGTTATCTATTCGAACCTGTTATATTACCATAGCAAAATAGAACAAGCGATACAGAAAACCTAGTAACAGCACTACTTCCCACCCATATCCATCCTATAGTTTTTTTTGTCAAGAAGTTTTCATGGTATTTATATGTGATATTTATTAAAAAGACAAAATTACAAAGTTGTCCTGAGAGAAGGTTCGAGGTTGCAAACCTGAGAAAGGACTACTAGGGACATGGCCACAAGGAGGTACATTTTATCGTAACAAGAAGAGCAGACGCTGCGAGGCTCTTCCAGTCAGATGTAACCTCCTTGTGTATTGCAGTGAAAGTCATGCATGCCTATTTCTACTCAGCATAATGGGAGCTCCCAGCATACGATGCAGGTGAGTGGCTACTGTTTATTGACACTTCCAAGAGCAGTTTTAAAGTGTGTGTTTTTGTTAATCTCATACAACGGCAAACAGGTATAGCTTACGGTTTCCAGTAGGGCTACTCGTACGGCGAATGAGAGAGGAGTATGCAAAAATAAAAAACAGTAATAGTGAGAGGCTACAAATATTTCTTGGTACATGGATGTAAATTATGCGTCGAACGGCTCAAAATGGTTAAGCATTATTGTCTGCTCAGGCTTCAAGTCAAGCCAGGTTTTCATCCAATATACCTGCTTCCTGTGCTATTAGGACAGCCTGCCGGGAGAGACACTGGACCAAAAGAAATGGCCCACCGAGGAACCTTGACGCCAGGTTGACAGGAACACGTACGTGCACACTTGTAACAGCAGAGAAAACATCCATGCTTACCTTTCCACTGCACATAAACTTGGGTTTGAAATGAAATAATATTGTGAGGCCCTGGAACCATGATGGTGATGCTTCCGCTAATATTATGCTCAACGTTGTCCCCTGGTTCTTGAGTGACGAGAAGAAAAATAAGCTGGGAATAGTTTGATGGCCCAACAAATACGGACCACTCCTCCGGATGGCTACGCGATTTGCTACTATTATTTTACAATGACTGTGGTTAGAGCAAGGAGCGTGGATTTCTTTTTCAAGATGTAGCACAGAATTTATCTGGGGAACAGAAAGCCAGAGAACACCAACATTGGTACAAGAGGAACTGCTAGACAGTTTTCCGATTCTCGATGGATGTAAAATGAAGTATAAAGTTTTGCACTACTTAATATCTCTCCACCTGAGATTTCCCGTAATAAATCCTATGGCTAATGTCTTAGTAGAGGCAGGGTGAACGCTTCATCAAGATCTTATAGTTTCGGACAGGACGCTTACCAGGACACAAGTGGGATATCAAGTATGATGGCCGGAGCTAATTGTTGGCTTGAGGGAATTTCCCAGACAGCTATGCATCAGTAGATCGTCTACCGAAAGAGAAAGTTACTCACCTATCGTGAGGAGTATGTTTACTATTAACTATAAACCGACATTCCTCTATTCAATCATTGTATGTCGCCATATTAACTAACTTTATTACATAGTTGTTATTAACTGTTTATTACATTTTATCATCAATATGACATATGTATTAATCAATGTCCCATTATAGCGATTAATTTATTGTATTATTCTTATCATATATATAATTTAATTAATCATCTATATATATATATATTATATACAGTTATATAATATATATATAATATAATAATCAATATATATATAGTATTAATATATATATATATATATGAGGGATTAATATTATATATATCATATATATATATTAATATATATAATATATATATAATTAATATATATATATATTATAATAATAATATTAATATATAATAGTATATATTATAATATATACTATTAATATATATATAATTAGTAATAATATAGTTATATATAGTTAGATAATATTTATAAATATATAGATATATACAATAGTATTATAATAATGGATTATATATAATATATACTATAATATACATTATTATATAATATATAATATATTGTATATAATATATAATAGTATAATATATAGTATATACTATTATATAATTATATGTAATATATAATATACAAATATATACATATAATATATATAACTATATTTATGTTATGTATATATATATACCTATATATATATATATACCTAATTTATACTATATATATATATATAGCTATTATAATATATATTTATTATATATAATTATTATATAGTATAATAATAATTATAGCTAGTTAATCATAATAAGTTGTGGTGATATATATATATATTATATTCATGTTACAGTAATAGTACTTATATATATATAAGTATTATATATATAACCTTTTATTATTATAGTATTATATATTCCAATAATTGTCGGATAGACTCTTCTTCGTCAAGGTAAAAAATCTTAAAATTATTTACAAAATTTTGATGTTACACACAATATCTCACATATGCGATGTGATTATGCAAATAACCGTTACATTTTGGAAGTGACTCTCTCATGAATGATAGGTGTAGTCGAGACCCAGTCCCAAGGAAATTGCGATAGCTTTACCAGTGTTTATATACAAAGTAATAAAACAAAAAGTAAGTACAACTATTTTCTGTACCTAATAGAAACCATTCACATATAAAAAATATTAAATGAAAATTGAAAAGTGGCGTAGTTAAAGATATTAAACCAAACTTTCATGTGAATAAGCTCTAAGGTTAAAAGATGGACAGAACATTAGCAGTTTCTCCATTTTTCAGGGGCATAACCTACTTTTCTTGTGGTTTTCATAAATATCCTGATGAAACGGTGGAGCTGAAAGGTATTTTATTGCTAGTATTTTTCAAAAATGTCCGCTAAAACTCATTTCCAGTGTTTTCCAGGCCAAGCTGAAGGAATGATACATTGTCTTCACGGATCAAGTAGGACAACTTTATGTCTTATATTATTTGTTTTATTTCTTGATGTATATCCGATATGTAGCCTTTTACTTTTATGAACAATAATCACATCGTCAGAAGAGAATGGGAACTTTTCTTTTTTCACATCTCTAACTTTCTTTTCTGTATGACGAGTTTGATGTGCCACAATTGCTTTAAAACAATCCATTAAAGAAGTGAAATGGAACACCAATTCAGCTTCACTTATACCGCACACGTAAATCATCGTAACAAGCAGAAAGAGTCAGGAGCTAAATTTTTCATGCGTTTTCTTTCACATGTTTCAACGAATACCAAATTTTTTATTGATTCAGCTGATTCATGTTGAAAAATTAAGTTGAATCGCAGATTTGGGTTCTTATGTTGTTTATATATGTTTATATTATTTCATGTAAGTCAGGATAGAGAGAGCGAGCGGGAACAAAGTTCGTTCTGACATATGGGCTTTCTGAACCACATTTTTTTTCTAACTGATTTCTTAAGCTCTTCCACGAGTGTAATTATTCAACTGAAGCTTTTGCTTTTAATTGCCTTATTTAAAAATAGATTTATTGCTAAAATGGGAGGGATCAATCACTTGGGCGACTGTTAACTTCACGTTTTATGTTTGTTTTAGTGATGTCGTCATGGCTCAAGTAAATAGAATAATTTTGAAAATCAGTCAACTTTTTCTGATTGCATTCAGCAGCGTATATGGAATAGGGGACTTTTTGTTCAAACAATCTTTTAAGCTTATCATAGTTCTGTTCCAGCATGTAGAACGTCTTGAATTAAATTTATGAGTGTTTGACATTCAGACAATCTCGAGCTGCATCTGTAAATTTTAAGCTTTGTAGCTGCCGTCGGGAATGGTGAAAATAAGAGGATATGCTTCTGCAGTTAATAAAATATCTTTAACAGACTTCTGACATAATATTGAATCGTGAATGCATACTGGTTGCAACATGTGAATAAAAACAATGAAATTGATAGCAAGACCACTCTCCCTTAGTACCAGCTACCTGGACGTGGCGTAACGCAAAATTGGTCGGGCCCTCCCGCAAAATTTAAATTTGGGCCTCCATAATATATATAATATATAATATATATATTATATATATATATATATATAACTATATTATATATAATAATATATATATAACTATAATTATATATATATATATATACTTAAAGAAATTTTCTTTTCCAACTAAATATATTTTTAAATGGAAAATTACTCGGTCATGTTATCATAAGCTATATTAAGTTGGTTATACAATATACAGTTAGTTATTACTTCTGTCTCTAACGAAATAATAATATATATTATATATATATATATATAATTATATATATATTATATATATATATATATATATAAGTATATATATATATATATTTATATTATAAATAGAAAATAAATATGACTTCTCAAAGATAGAGATTCATTATTTATATATTATTACAGTCTATATATTTGGATTTGGGTTTTATCACCCATGTTATTATATATATAATTTTATTAGGAGTATATTTTAATGTATAAGAGCTAGACACCCATGAGCGCTCACATGTTTTACTTAACGTACCCAGATGATGTATAATTTAACATGGAGCGGCTATTTTGTCCGTAAACTATTGCTGGATAACTTTGTCTTTCTTTATTGTGCCCTGAAGAATATTTGCCATCCAAATTAAATAGTTGTTTATTAAGTGCTATCTGGAATAGAGCAACATTGTCTATGTTCTTGAAACGGTAGAGATGGTGGTTATCATTTTTTCCTAATGCTTTGTTGGTGAGATAAAATTGGTACATGGTTTGGCTTATATTGGTGCGGAGCAACTATATTGAACCTAATCCACCCAAAAATGTGTGAAGGGACTAGGTTTGCGCATGTTAGAGGTGGTATGCCCTTCTGGCTGTGGGCTTTCGGATTTGAGCTTTGGGCTAGCGAGATGGACACTAACATAGGATTTTCCATACTTTCCTTTCCCCTCCGCTATAAGTGAAATTAAATAGACACATAAAAATAGAGTTTAGGATTTCGCAAGGTGTGGAGGCAGCACTAGCTATTTGGTTTTTAATAATTTGAATCCCCCGTATTATTCAGTTGGGTAAAATATCAGCTAAAATTGTTGTTAGTGTCTTTTTTGGTGCATCCCCTCCAAGTAACATTTGTATGTTAAAGAAAGAAAACTTTCTGTTGAGTACTAGTTCATGTGTGTTTAAATTTCTATTGATGCATTATACTGTTGAATTTTTTATTCTATGAGATGGTATCATTGAGTATAATTGTAGCAGTAGGTCGTGGTTACACTTTCAACTAACTCGGAATCAACTTTGATAACAATAAGCCGATGACATCTAAATTTTTTTTTGTAAATTTAACGATAACCGCTAACTGAGGGGCAGTAGCCAAAATATTCGACAGGGAAATATGCTGCGAGAAATCACGTCCATTTTTTCAGCAAATTTTTTTCTTCAAGGAACCATGTTTTTGACCAACTTAATAGCCGCGTAGAACTAACGGATTTTTGGTCCACACAGAATTCTATTTTCTAATGATTTTCTCAAACTTCCATTCAAAAATATATGTGTTCATCAGACCTCGAAGGTTTCCCATGGTACCCATCCACACACTTAATATAGTTACAAGTTATATAAATTCGTTTTATTTTCAGAGTTTATAGTTGAGTATTGGTTGCTCACAGTCGTGCCAATTTCCAAACTCATCAAATTCTCTATTTTTTGAGAAGTTATTTAATTAATATGTGTAAAAAATTTATTTACGATATATAAAATATATATATAAATATATATTATATAATATAATTTATTTTATATTCTAGTTTAATCGTATATATATATATATATATTATAAAAGTTTTAAAGGTATTACACGTGCGAAGTGAGATGAAATTTTCATACGGCTATGTAGGTCCAAACAGAGAATAGAGAGGAGCTGCGAAGACCGACCAGTGATATCATGTAAATGTTGAGGGGAACGATATATCGTTATCTTGTACTGATAGGGGAGGGGCGGAGGAACCCCAGCGTATTAACCACTCTTAATTTGGAGAGAGTATTGTGTTGGGCTTGGGTTCGCCGAGGACAAGAATTAACTAACCCTTCACAGAGAGAAGGGTTATGGGAGAGAAATTATTTTTGCCTATAAAACATAAGTTTCCCTCACTTTATATGTGACGCGAGTAGACATCCGATCCACCTAAGCCAACCAATCTTTCACGTCTAACCCAGTAAGGAGGGATAATAGATTACGTCAATCTTATAGAAAAATAAATAATAACACAACCACGAACTAATATAAAAGTATTAAGCCCTCGCACCATCATGTCTTAGAGAATGTGTGATAGGATGAGTAAGCAAAAATAAATATATATATTAATCGATAAGTAATTCAAGTTTTCGAATACATTTAGAGATTGATTTTTATCTCAAGAAAAAAATAATTTTTAATGTCAAAACCTTTTATCAAAATTGCTGAAAATCTTATTCTACAAGAGAAGTGATATCTTTGAGGACATTTTTTATTATCTTGTTCGCATAACATCAATCGGATTTTTCAAGGTCTATTCTATATATGATCGGAGCGAGATGCATCCTATGATGTTTGACTTTTAGATTCAAATTTTTTGCTATTAAAAGTTGGCACATTGTTTTTTATTGGTGTACCACAATCTGGAGCCTGAATTTATAAGTAATCGTGCGCAAATATTTGTTGCAAGAGACAAAATCCAGAAAGCTACATGTCATCAGCTCCATACCCTGACAATTATGTTTTAAGGCGAGGGATAAAATTCCGGGTGCATTGTCTGCTTCTCGGTTCTCGCGGACGTACATATCCTGCACCTTTGATAAACTGTGCCACGACTCACCTCTTATCGTTCTTTACATTTGAATTACAAGTAAAATAATTAAATCGCAATTTATTCATTATTATTTATAAATCCTAAAAAAGTGAATTATTTAGGAAATATTGGTATTTTACGCTAAGCCAAACTCTAAGAAAATCGAAAACAAAAAATGTGACTATTGTTGGTATTGTCCTTACCCCATATATAGACTATATTCTAAGTTTGAAGTCATCAGTTCGGAACAAAAAGGAATTCTGGAAGTTGATAGGATTCAGAGATGCTGCAATAAAACATGTGGGATCTTGTAGAAATATTGAAGGAATCTGAAAAGAAGGTAATCATAGCTTAAGGACCAGAAACCCGAAAATCCAACATATTTACAGCGGCCCAACAAAAATGCTTTCAGTTTGGATGTTTAATGAGCTTCATAATTGACGGATCTTTTCAGCTTCCCTTGCATTATAGGTTATCTTGATTAGTATGAGGTGAAAATTCGGGCGGGTACGCGCGCATCCACTAAAGGCCCGTCAACTTGTCAAAATGAAGTTAGAAGAAAGGTGAGATTATAATTATTATTATCATGTCAATTATCACTCTTACTCTAAAGTTTATAAAATAGTATTTAGAATTAATTTATACTTGGAAAATGTTCGCCTTGAGGTCTTGTTGCCCACAGTTAACAGACAAGTCTACCACGGTAGCAGTCAAAAAATCGCGTGCAATCATCTGGTAATTACTTGACGCAATGATGTATCTGCTTGACTGAAATAAATAAATCTAGCCAAACCTCTTAGTATATGAGTTCTATTGATCTAATCATGACCTTTTCACTAAGAGCACTCGAAAGATTTGAAAATTCAGGACGGAAAGTTCTGTAGATCTCTTATAATTCGTATAACAAAATTTTAGCTTTTTTCTGCAATTCTTCAGTTGATGTTGAAAAGAATTCTGAGGAGTTCAGCGTTATGAAGAGACTCAGATCAAATGGCTCCCGATACTATTCAATATATTCCTATTTTGTTTTAATTTGGACAAACTAGGATTTGCTGCTACAAAACTAGTTTGGGTAAAAATACAGCAGTATGTAATACCTATACCACACGATATAATAAACGCTCATCAGGAACTAGCTCATCAAAATGCATCGTAAGTTCTATTCCGAAACTCTATGATCTGAATGAGCATCAGAACACCATTGTTCTGCGGAATCAACATTTATCAGAAGACACAGTTGGTAAATTATCTTGCCTGCTTATGATCCACCATAGTATCTCTAAAAAATTTTCTTAAAATGTGAAATGCGCTTATTACAATTAAACCGCCGTATTATCAAGTAACAGTAGTTGTCTTATTGATAGAAATCAGTTCGTTCTTACGTTCTACTATGAGAAGATATTCGAAAACCAAGCTTGAAGAGATTCTAGTATATGTATATGAAAAACGAACCTGGAGACAAATGTACAAAAATATTTCCATTTGCATGTTTTTTTCATACCATTTGCACTTGGGCTTCTTGGCATCGAAGCTTTTGTAGATTTCGCAGGAACCAAGTTTAGAATAATGAAGCCTGACACCAAGCGGCACAGGGCCCCATATGTACCGGGCCCTCCCGCGTATTGCAGGCCTTGCGGTCCCGTAAGTTACGCCGGATGCTGTAGCTCTACAGTGTTTGGGATCTGCATTATTCGGCCATATATCACTAAGTTATAATCATCAGTATAATTAGAAATTATTATCTATATATTTTTATTTTAAGGATATATAATTGATAAAAAATTGATCAAATAAGTAGTCCTTTAATATTATAATAGTTTGTAGTCTTATGACTACGTGTTAAATAATAAGTATATAATTTATTCACTCAGCCCATTTGCTTGTTCAGAATAGCTGTGTCGTTCATTTGTGGAGTAAGCATCTATTGAGACCCTTAAAAATCGGGGTTAGGGCTTTTTTATTTGTTTGTAATTATTCTTCAAATAAATCCCTAATGTTGGGTTGTAAACCCTTTACTCTTTTAGGAAAGGAAGTATATAAGAAGTTCCAGTAAACGCCTGTATAAACATTTCAATACTCTTAATACCTACACCGAGGAGTGTCTTTGAGAATAGAGAAAACTGACACATATGGTTTCCCGAACCTGGCACAGACGCTTTTGTCTTCCACCTGCAAAGTATAAGGATGGAAAACGGCATGTCCGTTTGACATCTAACTTCCAGACAGATCTCCCCGCTCACAAGTTATATCCAAGAGGTAACACTTGGGTAATTTTTATTCGGGAGCTAAATAGGTATATATTTATTGTTTATCGGACATTTGAGAGAAGCAATCTTCTAAAATACGTTGCTTTTTTATCTGGTGTATTTTCCAAAAAGTCCCACAGTCGCCTGTGAAAACACCTTACATACGTTCGGCTTAAAGGAAAGATACCCGATATTACAAGCCGCCAAAGAGTCGATTACCTTCGGCATTTTCGGCCGAATAGCCGAATAACCGAATACCTTTTCACACCCCAAGCAATGAATTGAGCGGACTAAAACAACCAACCATGGCCCTACGGTCCTCACATGAAAATATAAAGCCTTTTATTACTTTCC
This sequence comes from Trachelipus rathkii, assembly GCA_015478945.1. Lineage (NCBI taxonomy): Eukaryota > Metazoa > Arthropoda > Malacostraca > Isopoda > Trachelipodidae > Trachelipus > Trachelipus rathkii. The sequence continues at coordinate 13,839 of JABUQX010043930.1, forward strand.
ACTAAAGTAGTTAGGAAGGCAATGTTCGTTCAACTTAATATTAAATCACACCTTGACCAGTATAACAGAATCTCTACATATACTATACACGCTCAAACACTCGGTCAGAGTGATATAAATAAACATTGTGTAAAATTTATTATTCGTGAAGACAAATATATGGGGTAATAATATATATATATACGACATTTTAATTCATACTTAAAATGTAGCTTTATTATTTGTTATATTATTTCTAAAAATATGTTCTAAAAAAATATTAGGGCTCATTGAAAACCCCTTACTAACTTTATATTTAATGGAAGGGAGTTAAAGTATCCCAAAAGTAGCGTTATAACACCTATTATACTGTATATACCTTATAATCATTATAATATATTAATATAATATAATATATTAATATTATATAATATATTATAATATTAATATTATTAATATATATATAATATTATATTATATTATAATTATTATATATATTAATATATATATATATATATATTATATATATATAATAATATATTATATATATAATATTAATATATAATTAATATATAATATTAATTAATATATATTATATATATTAATTAAATTAATAATATATTATATATTATATATATATATATATATATATTAATATAATAATATAATTATTATATATAAATATTAGTATATAATAATGGAGAGATGAGAGATGAGAGAGAGAGAGATGAAGAATAATGAAGATGAGAGAAGAGAGATAAAAGAGTAAGAAGAGAGATGATCAAGAGCAGTAAGAGTAAGAAGAGAGATGAAGAGATAGATGAAATGAGATAAGAGATGGGAAGAGAAGTAGAAAGAGAAGAGAGAGTAAGATAGAAGAGAGAGAGAGAGAGAGAGAGAGAGTAGAGAAGAGAGAGATAATTGACGAGTAGTATATAATGAGAGAGAAGTAATGAGAGAAGACAGACTATGAGTAACAGAGAGAGACAGAGTACCAGAAAGACAGATTGAACATAAGTAAAGAACAGAGATAGAGAGAGAGAGGTAAGATAGATAGAGAGAGAGATGGAGAGAGAGTGATGGAAAGAAAGTAATGAGTAGTAGAGAGAGAAGAGAGTAGAGAGGAGAGATGAGAGTATGAGAGAGAGAGAGAGAGAGAGAGAGAGAGACAGACAGACAGACAGACAGACAGACAGACAGACAGACAGACAGACAGAGATTCCAGCTTTGTAGGAAAAATAATAATTTAATATCACAAAACAAAACAATGAATGTTTAAATATATTTTTTTTGAATATATAGAAAACAAATGTTAATAAAGTAAGTCTAAGGAGACAATGACTGACATTTCATTTTCTCAAATGATGGCCAGGGTTCAATTTTAGCTTAAGAAGACAACATTTTAGCCTACCTTAAAATGAAAACATTCTTAATTTTCAACCAATTTTTACAAAAAAAAAAAATAAAAATAAAAATAAAAAAGCAAACTGTAACTTTTCTGAACTCTAAAACGTCGTTTTCGAGTGTTTTTCTGTGTCTGTAATCATTTCTTTTGTATTTTTAATTTTTGAAAACCTATGTTATTCATATTTTTTTTACTCACATCCTACAATTTTTTTCAAAATGACTTTAAACCTGAATTATACAGAGATGGGTTCATTACCTACAAAATGCAAACAATTAAATTTTGATTTTTATCCAGAGATATCAGCAATGGTCGAAATTCAAAATTTTATGGTTTTAAAAATTAAGAAATTGCGATATTTTTTTTTTGGTCAGGTCATCAGGATGAAATTTTTAGAGCTTATGTAGTCTGGGGAGATGCACATTTTTTATTTAGATATTTTTTTCATATACGCGATAGTTTTGGATTTGTTTTTGAGACAAATTTTCAAAAACATTTTTTGGAAATTTAAAAAAAAAATTTTTTTTTGAGTATTCAAAAAAATTAACAAAGTAAAATGGTGTATCTCGTCCGACTATATACGCCTTGAAAATTTGATGTTGATCGGATAAGTATTAAAAATATATATATCAATATTTCCCTTTTTCAAATAACAATTTTTTGAAAGTGAAATATTGATATATTCTTATTTTACTTACCCGGTGAACATCAAATTTTCAAGGCGTATATAGTCGGGCGAGATACACCATTTTTTAACTTAGATAATTTTTTTGTATACTCAAAAAAATCAACTCAAGTCAATGATTAAAATCTTTAAAAATAACATTTATAGCTGTAGTCTTTATATTAATGAGATAGAGTATAGGCCTATATAAAAACGAGTTCCACTAACTATGCTGCTATTTTTTATGCTTCTAAGCAACTTGCATTATATTTGATTCTTATATTAGTTTGTTAAAATGATGGAGTAAAATCTGATTTAAATATTCAAAACTTTAACCTTTTTTACAAAGGTTGAAATTAAAATAAATGAGAATGTGTTGTAAGAAAAGTCTCACAATGTCTTCTCAAAGTAAGAGAAATGTGAATAGATATGAGAAAGGCATCGTTCATTGTATTTAGAGTATTAGGAATTGAGTAGCGCATCCAACTGAAGAAAAGATTGGAATTTGGAACAGTCTGAAAGATGTGGTAAGTTTCTTACCGTAAAGTCTTCGATTTCATGCTGTCAAGAAAGACAATGCGAATGAATTCCGCTATGTTGAGAAGCACTTTATATTGAAAGGCATCCTAAGCTATAAATAACAAACAATTTTTTTTTTCAGAATCTTCTTTAGACGTGAGACAATATCACGAAAGGACATGAACATCAGAAAATATTACTAAGACGTAAAAAATATGAACGATGGTCTTTCGAAAATCTTATTGCGAAAAGTTGCGTCGAAATTTTAGAGCAATATTTAGGATCTAAATTACATAGTCAATTGTTTAAAGATTCCCACTATATATCATCTGTTTCCTGTTGAAAGAGCAATTGTTTTAAAACTAAAAGAAATTTGAAGTCATCGGCATCGGAACAGATAAGGAGAATAGTGGTGCCTTATCACACACAAAATAAAGAAATTGTTGATAGAATATAGGTCACTGAGATTTAAAGGAAGTGGATAAATGAATTATTATTATTAACATTATTTAAACTATGAACAATTCTTTACCCTTGATCCAAGTTGGTGGAAAAGTTATAAAGGGAGAGATTCTTTGTCTATCTCATTATTGCTCTAAGGCTGCCCTTAAAGTTATTTACTTTTGTACTTTTCTCTTTATAATGTAAAAAATACAAACAGAACAATATTTTGACGGTTATATATTAAAAGTAATATATATAGATATATATGATTAGAGTCAAATCACATTCACTTACTATTGATCATTTTGTCGACTTTTATAAATCTATCGTGTGGTCAATAATAGATTTATTTCGCGCCTCTCTAACAACTGAAAGGAGCTGATCTTCATTAGCTGCTTACTAAGCGAGGTCTCAGGCCAGAAACAAAGCGACGCTTCCTTGTGTTTCAACTCTATTTAAAACAGTCGTTTTCTAAACCCTCGTTTAATCCGCTACTCTAGGATGCTCTCTCTAAACACCACTAAAGTTTTGCTCCCTCTCTATTCCTGCACCTTTCTCCTCTGATCCCTTCGCCTGAGTGCAGTCTAAATGGATCTCTTTAAACTAATTTTAATCTAGATGTTTCTAGATTTAGGAATAGATTTAGGAATCGATTTAGGAATAGATTGATTCCTAGATTGGGAACTATGATTCACCGACTGATTTCCAACATCTCTGGCGGCCAACGTTTTACGATCTCAAAGCTCAACATACCTGCATGATTCAAATCACCTAAAAAGATATGGTAAGTGAGGAAAGTTAGTTAATACGAAAAATGTTGAAGATATTCTGCAGCTGAGACGATTATGAGCAAGATTTGTTTTAATTATGCGGTTTAACTATCAAGTAAACCTAGTTTCTTTGATTTTAGCTTATTGTGAAATAATTTTACAATAAGTGACCTCCTTCAGAAAATTAAATAATTCATAAAGGATTTTAATTCTATTAGTACTATAGGAACTCATAATTTAAAAATAAATTCATGAAAGGGTATATTAAGTCATGATAGAAAGGATATTAGTGCAAGTTAGCATATTAGAATATACTTCTAACTTTCTTGTGAAGTGGATACTCTATATGCAATAGAGTGGTCGATACCTCAAAACGCATTCATAATCCGCCAAATATTATTATGGGAGGTTATAACAATAGTACAGTAGCGAAGTAATTCTGTAAGGGACTTTGAACTGTTTACCTCCAATGGAAGGGTTGAAATGGGTGTATATTAATTCATGGAATGTCGTGTGGGGGTTCTGTGAAATTTAATGCTTTTAAAATATATAATATATGCTTTCTATAAGAGTCAGGTCAAATAACAATCACGTAATGGATAGAAAATTTGAGATAAAATAACCACTATGTAGTCGTCCTCCACCGGAGAATGGGATTTAGTTTTACTTGTAGAAGATTATGGGAGGGTTTATGTTCGGGATGGATAATTATTGAAGTAGCTTGTCCCAATCTGCTTTTAATTCCACTGAACTTTCTTTCATTAATTGAAATGTGTTTGTGGAGATAATATGCTGCCGAGAATGATATTTTAGTGATACAGCAATGCATGAGTAAAAAATTAAAACAAAACTTTATTTAATATGCAATTAATGAGGTTAATGAAATATTTTCGACTAAATGTATAAAATTTTATTTTTTTTTTTTTTTATTTGTTTAAGTTTTTATTTAACTATTTTTTTGTGGGGGAGGAATGAGGGAGGAGATGTTACTGAAACGGTATTAAGAAAGTAAGCGAATCATTAATTGGCACATAATAGAATCCGTATATCTTATTGGTGGATTAGACGTATGTTTCGTGCGACAGATTATAATGATGTGAACATGTCCGTGAAGTGTTAGGCATGCTAAGGTTGCTTTCGATTTGAAAATAGTTATAGGAATGAAGAAAAATTAGTAAGCTATAGTTAACGCTGTCGGGCAAACGGTGCCGCGCGCATTGATCATTCTGTTTTGTCATCAATCAGATGTATCAGAAGGATTGTGATTGAGGACATACTGCTGTTTTCGCCTATGTTACGACAATGAATCGTGGACGCGAATTCCGTAGAATAAGTATATTTTCGCTCGACCATAATTAACGGAAAGTATTATTCGTGTATTATACATTTATTGCGAACGACGTTTCATTTAAATGGAATTGAATGTTGGGAATGGAATTAGTTTTATATGAAACAAATTTCTCATTCGAAATGAATGGAATTAGTGTAATTAATTAGTAATGGAGATAGTGGGTGATTTTTAGTCATGAGATATGTCAAAATGAATGGTATGTTGTTGCTTCTTCTAATGGTATGATCGGATGTAGTTTTGTGGTTTTGCTGTGCTATTTCTAGTTATGTATTCAATTCGCCGTTATGGAGTGTGAGGGCGGGGTTAAGGTTGGTACATTGTGACATGTTAGTGGGAGTGATGAGGTAGGTGGTATACAAAGATTGTGAATAAAAGTTTGGTCATTAAGTTGTATCTTGGTTTTAGCTATATTGTAAATGAAGCTTGATAACTAATTGATTTGTATCATGTAATCTGTTTAACTGAATGGTTCAACGCTAATGTAATGTAATGATTTTGTGATGCCCAACTGTTAAGTATGTTTGTGCGGTTTGCTAGTGATTCTGTTTTGGAATTCAATGTAATTATTTTGTGAGGTTAAATTGCGTGCAATTCTCCTAATGTTTGCGGTATTGACTTTTAATTGTTCTTAAGTATCGATTACTAATAAATTTTGAAGTCTCGCAAAGTTACCTAATATAATTTATCTTTTTTCTCAAAAAATTTAATTTGTTTAATCAGTAGCGGTACCAAATAAATATATTAAGGAATATTCTCCCAATTCAAAGCGGCTCTTTGTATATTTAGTTTGAGAGGAATCCAGGCTAAGCTTTAATTTCAGGCTAATTTAAGGGATATTACTTTAGTTTCTTGATTTAATGGAGTTTTGAAATTTCCATTTGTGGCGCTCGCGTTGATTTATGGAAATAGTGTAATCAAATTTATCATTAAACGCTGGCAAAAATTTGATACTCTTTTAAAGTATGCCTACCCATCTTTTAGTGGTTTATAATAGTAGTTTTAATTTTCTGATGGGGCCAATTCTAAGATACAATCAAGTCAGATATCCTTGCATGAAATGTTATCTTCACCGGCAGTGATACAAAAGATTACCTGGCGCGTACTTCAGGACGTGTTTCTTCATTAACGTATAGTAGAGGATGGATAGACTGCTAGTAAAAGAAGTAGTGCAAAAACGTGGACGTAACATTTTCATTACAGTCTGAAATGATTATTATTTCGATTTAATAAATGAGGTCGCCGTTTCATTAAAGTAAAATGAAAATAATTAATTAAATGTATTAAATTCTTTTTAAAGTTACTATGATTATACTAGAATTACGTTAATTTTAAAATTTAAAATTGAATCAAGTTTGATATGTTTCTGATAATAAATGTTTAATAAATGAATTAGTTAATGTGAAAAATAAATAGCCTTTAATAAACGGAATTAATCATGACTATAAAATTATGACATAAGAATCTCATTAATGTCTGATATAGTTTAAAATGAAATAAAGAACTAAAGAGCTTTAAGGTGAAAACTTAAAATTATTACATTCTGATTAATAAAGAATTTTCTACTATTAATAAAAGCTGCTTTATAGCATAAGGCTAATATATATTAATAAAAGCTGATCAGGCTAATTAATATCAATCAATCAAAGCTGATTATAGCTTAATGCTAATACTTAATTAAAATTAATTAAAATGTTCTGATTATTATTTTTTTTACTTATTCTAAATATTAAAAGATAATTTTCGATTTTGTCGTTTTGTATTCCGCTTTAAAAAACAAAAATAATAATAAAAATATATCTCATTAATCAATTATCAATATAAATGTATATAAAGTATAAACTATGTTATTTTACGTAAAGCGATAATTTTAAAATTTTGCTATTTTTTTATGGTTTTTTTGAGTTTGAAAAAGGAAAGACTGACCCCTGGGGGCCAAAAAAAAATTTTCCAATTATATAATCATAGATAAAATATAAATATACTTATACCTAACGAGATTAAGAATAGAAAAGTGTAAACATGTGTTTTGTGTATATATTGTATAGAAATATAAAAACTTAAACTTAAAGGTTATGAACACAATTAAAATAAAAACTATAAAGATTTAATTTACAAAAATTTTTTTACAATTCTAAGAGATTTTTTAACGATCTTAGGTAGGGCAGTAGTGGAGCTAGTTAATCCTGCTTCTTTATGCGAGTCCTCTAATGCAACAACTGGAGGTCTTTTAACTCTGGTTCGACGACCTCTTTTGTTGTTTTGTCGTTCAGGTTCTGGTGATCTTGTGGTAGAGGTGAGGAGTTTCTTGCTCTCATTGCCTTGGTTTTGGGCTTCTTGTAACCCTTTGGTTCCACATCCCTCGGACGTCTGAATTGCTGGTGAGGATCTAATCGACGGAATCTCTTTTCTAATCATCTCTTTGTGCCTTCGATGGATGAAAATCCATAAGATTCGTTTCTTTTTTTATTACCTCATCATCCTTGGGAAGTGCTTCAGAACTTGGTACATTTCCCCCTACAGTTCCATCTGCAAGTGTGTTACGCACAGTGGATCTTCTTGGTACTTCTGCAATGACAGGTTGTTCCTCGTGTTCAGAACTATCTGAATTCTTCTTGTCTCTGATTGGGTGATAGAAACGGTGCTATATCCTCCTAGCTTGAGTTCTTGTTTGGGAGTAAGAATTTATCATCTACTTCTTGAGGAGTAATCAGATATTAATTGATTATCAAGAAGTTTTGTGGTTGTCTTCATAGAGGATTAATGTTGTCTTGTGTGAATCCTCTGTTATGGATCGTTGTTGTTTTCATCGTAAAATTAGGGGAATCCACCGAAGGAAGTGGTTGGAGATTTTGATTCATCTATCTGTCGATCTACTTCTTCAGGTTTCCACTCTTTTTGTTCTTTCTGTTGTATCTTTTGGGAAATCCAATGTTTCATTGCATCTGGATTCCAAATCTCATCATTATCATAAAACTGAGAATCTGTAATTTTTTTCAACTGCGAATTATGCTTTACATTATTCCCGTGAACGCATAATTTTTCGTTGATTTAAACACGAAAGCTAAAAGCTTATTTGGCTCTTATTTGATTTACAATAAGGACCTTCAAATCTTTTGTTCATTTAGACCTTTGCTCTGGTTTTTGACAACATTTACGAAAACATAATCGCCCACTTTCAGTTCTCTTTGTGTGGCATGTTTGTGCTGTTGTTCCATAGCTTTAATTGTTTCTTTTTCTAGATTTTCTCTAGCTAAATCTCTTATAGCTTCCATTCTTTCCACTACGACATCTACCTCATCTGATATTGAATTTTCTATTTTCCGATTTATGTTGTAAATGGAAGAGACATAATCAGGCAGTCTCGTTATGAATTGGGGGGGAAAAGTGGTGGGCGGGGTGCGGGGGGTTGCGGGGTGGGTGGGGGGGGTGAGGGGGGGAAGTTCTCGTTGTATATATCCCATTGCCAGGACGAAATGTGGAGATGATCCAATTGATCGATAATACGATGTATTAATTGCTATTTTGAGCAAAAGATAAGTATTTGGACCAATCTCTATGATTATCTTTTACGAAATGACGGAGGAAATTTTCCATATCTGCATTCAATCTTTCCACTACACTCATTTTGACTTGGTTTGTAGGGCAGAATATTAACCATTTATCCTCCAAGCTTTACACAGCTCTTTGAACGCAGCTGATGTGAATTCGTGGGCATATCTGAAGCTCGTATTTCTGGACTGAATGCCGAACATATCACTGCTTTCATTGTAACGCTTGTAGGCAATATTTGTGACTGTTCTTTGAATTTACAGGCCAACTAACTCGCAGCAGCGTGTTAAAACATCTCTGAAAACGAGAATGTGTTTGGCTCCTGAAATCGAACATGTGGGAAGTTTTCCTATATATCCACATGTACTCCTAGAAAACGGAGTATAAGGAAGAGGCCATCTGTTAATGCTAGCTGCTTTTGGAGGCCTAGGGACGCTTTTTAACCTTAGCACAAGACACGCACTGGGAACAGTACTACTTTACTAACTTACTGAGATGAGGAAAAACGTAACGTATCTTTCTCTGACTCTTTTTTCAGTCCTCTGCTGTCCTCCAATGCCCACTTCCAAGTGAAGAATGGCAATGATCAATTACTGAGTAGATCATGGCTGTTCCTGGACCGTGGTACATAAGGTTCCTTTCTGTTGCATAGTAACAAACACTTTCTATGGGATAAATAAAGTGTGATAAGTTTTAGGTTTTCCTAGCCACTTAACTAATTCGTTTTAAATGTGGATCTAGGGCAATATTTTGCTGTTCCTAATTGCAAGTTTATCTTGTCGGTTGTGAGTAATAGAGAAGTATCTGTGTTCTGTTGAGGCAGTGAGGCTTCTATATTGATCCTATTAAAGAAATAAACGTTTGGAGGCTTTTAATGCATGGCATGTCTGACTCAAATAGTCAGGCGGTATGTTTGTTTTTCCTGTCTTATACTTATAGTGTGGTGAGATAAGCTATTATCAAATAAGTGTGTTCACGGGGCCAACTCCAGTCTGCTGCTTTTACGAAAGATAAAGCAGAAGGTTGCTTATCAGTTAGATATGGTGATTGGGATAACCGAAACACCGGTATTTTTAATTCTGTAGTGGAGAAGACAACAGCTAAACTTCTTTTTCAATAATATCATAGTTGAGTTCACTGCCTCTTAACATGCTGAAACCAAAGGACATGGTTTTCTTGGCCATCGTCTGACATTTTGGTAAAGAACTCCCTATTCGCATAGTCCGCAGAGGCGTCTGTACCTATAACAAATGGCTTGGAATACATTCTGGAAAAGTTAACTGAGGTTTAACCTACAAGCTTCTCTTTTAAGAGTTCAAATGCTTTCTGGTGTTCTTCCTTCCACTCAAACTTAACCTTCTTTTTTAATTAAGTTTATATAATATTTTGTTTTAGCATTAGTGCAAAAGTCACTAATTAAAAAGCGGAAAATACGAGAAAAATCCTAATAAGGAATTGTGTTTCTTAACAACTTGTTGGAGGGACGAACTCTTATTGATTCTATTTCTTCGCTGGAATCTGGTGAATTCCGTTCTTCTAATTTTTAAATCCTAAATACAAAACTGACGTTTGTCAAGACAATGACAAATTTATGTCAAATTAACTCGCAAATTTCTTTTTTCTTAAATGAGGTAAAAACTTTCTTTAGTTTTCAAAATGTTCTGCCTATATTTTTACCCAGATTAAGACACTCATGCTAAATACACTTGGAGCAATAGGTCCTAACTAAATGGTTTCAAGCGCGACATTGCATTTGTCCTAGCATAGGTACTTGGGGCATTCGGTGCCCAAATAATAATCTGGTTGGGCAGAATAAGCCTTCCTTGTAAGGAAAGCCATTAATTTCTGTTTTCTCCTCGACTTCGAGGAATGGTAGCGTCGATGCAAGTCAACAACTAGTGAAAATCCGTACTGCCGCTAGGGCGAAATATATTCGTCTATTTGAGGCAGCTGGGTACACATTCTGGGACACTGAAGGAGTTCAATGCCTATAGTCTATACCAAATCTAGGAATGTTATACTACTGCTGGGCCAATTTTAAAGTTGAACAATGTGGCGAATAGCAAGCTTTAATATATCCTTTCTTTAGAGCTGCATCTGTAAAATTATCTATGTCTTTCAGATAGCGATTGTGGAGACGATACACTGTTTTCTAAAAATAATCTTTGGGGCATCTGGGGTAAGTTCTATTTCAAACTTCTGTTATAGGACATACAGGAACTGCATCATCATCTAGAAGCATAAGTTATAAGGTACCATTAAAATCCAGAAGTTCTTATTCATGCTCGGGTTTCTGTAAAATAGAAACATCTGCCTTCTTTACTTAAATTTTCTGTTACAATCTCTCTGTATGCATTCTTTTCAACTGCTTATCTGATAAATTTTCTGAGCAGGTTACTATACAAGTAGAAGCTATTTGCTTATTTTCTGTAGCAGTTTGCAGTTTTATAAAGCTCTTCTTGAGCTGAGTTCATGACATAGATGACATAAACCAAAAATTTATTGTTTTCTTAAAATAAGAAAGGTTTGTCACTTAAAATTAATATACTTAAAATAACTCAATTGTTTCTAACTGGGCATTACAGCATTTGCAAGAATATAATGCCCTAAGGAAAAAGCAGGTGTTCATTAAACACTTCTTTTCCAATTTCAATCTCTTTTATTCTCAGGTCTAACTTTCAAATAACCATAAGAATGAAGCAGGTGCCATTGTTTCTTCTATTAATAGCAATTGAATTTCCTTTTCTTCATCTGGCTATTAAAGGTCCTTCTCTACAGGAGGACGTTGTGATTTTCTTTGTTTCTTTTTGACGAACAACAGATTTCCATTATTTTCTGTCTTGGTGGCTTTCTTCAATGAGCCTGTAGTAATTTCTGTCCTTGTAGGCTTCTTCAATGAGGCTTTTTAATAATTAAGTTTTAGGTAGCTGTTCAATCGATCGTCCAATGGCTTTAGGCGGAACGGTATAAAAACAATTTGTTTAATTTAAACTAAATTATTTCACATTGGAATCTTTTCTATGATTAATTTCATTCTGTCTTTCCTTAGTTTATCTTTTTTAGCTGATTCAGAGAAAAAAAGCTCCCAATTTGGCAAAGATATTTTGACTTTATTTCATTATTCTCTTCTTTAAGATTTAAATGTGAATGAAGAATGGTGCTATTTGTGTTATAGTAGGGTTAGCAAAAGACTTGTAGCCCAATAAAATTCATGTCCAAGCTCCAGGTGTTCAGTGCTAAGCACACTAAAGGTAACTGGGTAATACCTGTTGTGTAGTTCTAACGTAGATCACTTCTCTATAGGGATGGATGCATCTGAGTTCCAATCCTCGCTGGACTATCATGACTAGCTTTTTAAGAGACAGTTTTAATCTTCCTTCTCTGTTTATTTCCATTTTAATCTATCAAGCGATATCCAAACAGGTTGTGCTGCCCTAAATCTACGGTAGGCTAATGCCTTCAACCTCGTTCTGACCTTTTGTTGGAGTTCAAAAATATTGAACAAAAAATCAGTAAGAGTTTATGGGCTAATTCCTACACCAAGGAAAAGTGTACTTTGTATGGCACCTCTCTTCTTTAAACTTGGAATATTTTTTTATTACTGTTCTAATAAGCTTTCCTTCAATTCAATCTTTGCATGGAATCAAAAATTTTGTTCTCTTTTTGAGAGATCGGTTGAAAAAACTGTTCGTCTCTTCTTCTTCATCTTCCATCTATTTTCCCAAGAATGGGAGTAGCTTGGTGATTAGAAATCAGATGAACGCGAGTTGTTTTCTTAGGACTCTTACCTTGAATGGCTACGCTCATTCTTAGAGTAAGGAGTTTGTCCTTTTCTAGTATCTAGAATCATTGTTTAATGCTCGACTCTTCGAAGCTTTGACCCATTAATCAAAATCAGTTGGGGTTATTATATGGTTAACATTATTATTTTCATTTTCATTGGGGATCCCACAGGTGCATTCTTGCAATTAGATGTCGAACCCCTGTCAACCCATTTCCCAACATCTCGGCAATCAAGTGTGTGGTATTCCAACCACAGTTTTAGAATGATGACTAAGATTCACACTTTAAGGCAGTAGTTCCGTCATGGACTTTATCTCTTACTGGGAAGAGTTTTTTCATCAATTCCTGTATTAGGTCTGATATTTGGAGAAGGGCTTGTCCTTTTTCCTGAATTTCCTAGAAGTTATTGCTTTTTATTTCTCATTTCCATGCTCTTGTGTTCATGAAGGGTTTATACGAGGTTCTTTCTTTTCTGTATCACTATTATTAGTGCTATTATTCTCTGTATAGAATACTCTAGTGTATTTCTTCTATCCTGTTCTGCTCTATGGTTAGTTTGGAACAAGGCACCTTCTTCTATTTGACTGAGTTTTTCCAAAATTTCTACTAACTGAAACTCAAGTCTGATAAAAAGAACTTTTTTTAAAAAACCCCCTTTTCTCTAAGTCTTCTATAATCTCTGAGCTCTTCCATACTCTCTAAAATCTTAAGTCAAAATTAAGATATATTTTATCTGTTGAGTAAATAGTAAATCCAAAGGAAGTCTTGATATCAAAAGGTTTTTCTGATATTCCCAAAGGAGATTCTTCACGTCCAACATGAATTCAGTAAAGAGTTACATGTGGTCTCCTTTGAAATTTCATGAAGCTGTTTCTAATAAACCAGAAGATTGGTCTCGGTTTTTCTGGTTATGAGAAAAATCTTCATGAATTAAAAGTGTGTCTAGGGTCCTGCAGCCTTGAAAAAGCTGCTACTCCTTCAAGATATATTGGCGGGCCTCGGACGTGAAATCAGAAGAGATTGTAGTCTTAGCATAGTCTATTTTCTGTCGTTCAGTTATTAGGCTAACGTACCGTATCTTCTCTGTAACGTAGGAAAGGGTAAATCTTCAAAAACTTAATTTCCCACCCGACGCTTGTGTGTGTCTTGGCTATTTTCTTCCATGATTAGCATAATGTTAATCTTATAGCAATTCTGGTAAATGGAGGGATATACGCAGCTTTTGGAAATTTCCTCCATAAGGGGGTCCATATGGGTATGGATTGTAACCAGGTTGCATTGTATAGGAAGGGGTTGTTGCCAGCCTGTGTAAGGTGGCTGCATATTAAATGGATTATTCTAAAGTATTTGGTGATGGCCCCACGGTAAATCTGAGGTGTGTCCTCCATATAGGGTATCAACTTGGTTGGTTTCTGTCCCAAGTTCACTAAATTGCACTCCTATTGTTTAATAATTTCTGTTGGTCCTATTACCAGGAAGGATAAGGTTTTCTTTCTATTGTGAAGGGGGAGTGGCCCCCGATGCATTTAAATGTATATTAAAGGGTATTGTCCAAAACATTTGTCTTTTGGAGCACCTTAGGTATTCTTCCTTGCTGTATTTTTTGTATTTCCTGGTTGATGCCAGTCCAGCTGTTCTCTGATTTGAGGTTTAACGCCTATTGTACATGTTAGAAGAGTAGGTGATATAACTGGAGGAATGTCCCATTATCTTTTGTGTGGGTTCCCTATCTTGGGTTTTGCTCCTGTATTCTCTCTGTAATCTTCTTTCATCCGTAGTCTTTATTTCTGTTACATCATGTTCCTTTCATCTTGAGTAACATCGTTATGATGGTCTTCCTGTATTGTATCCATCCATGTCCTCCCTCCTTGTGTCTCTGTTGATATCTATCAATTTTCTAAGCTGTATTATCCCTTCGGCTCCTCTGAAGGCTCCTATTAGGTCAACTGGTCCGGCTATAGCCCTTTGGACCAGGTAGCAGAGAATGAGAAGAATTCATATGTTGGAAAATAGCGAAGGACGGTAAAGACTATTGGTTCAAGCATAGTCATGATTAAACTTTATTTAATTAGATTCGAAGGTTAATTCAAATATAATAAACTCATAAGTTCTTAAACTGTTTCTAAAATTTAAAAAAAAACGTAATTCTCAAATATGTTTTCAAATGTTTTCAAAAAAAAAACACTCTAAGTTTCGAAAATATTTTTTCAAAGTTTTCAAATATTTCAAACTGAATTTCAATACTGTACTTATAATTTGGACAAGTAAAAACAAAATAGGTTAATATGTTCCCTTTTCCCAAATATTAGAAAGCCCTTCATGTGAACTTTTAATTAAATAAAAATTTGATAGAAGTTAAGTCTTATTGGTCAGGGGTCATCAAAAGATATTGAATGGGGTCCGTGGTAAAGAAAATGTTAGGAACCGCTGATCTAGACTCTAGAGCATCAGTAAATACAAGTGTAAATGAGTCTTTCAGTCTTAATTATACTTGGTTTATTCAGAATAAAAACAAATTTTCTTTCAATATTATTTAAAAAAAATATGAAATTCTTATTTTCAAAAGAAAACTCATTGACTTTAAAATATTTAAAAAGAAATATCAAAGTTCTGATTGATAATTACTTGTAATATATTTTCTGTACTGGTAATAATTAATAAGATAGTTACTTATTATCCCTTTTTCTAATCGGGTGTGTTCTTAAATGTTAAAGGTCAACTTATTGGTCAAAGGTGAACTATTGGTTCTTCAAAATTTGAAATGTGTTTTTCAAAGTTCTTGTGATGTTCTTCTTTTAAGGAGTATTTTTCACAGTTGGAGATCATCAAACTGTATCGCGCAACGAAAATTTATTTTTTCAATTCTGTTTATAATTTGTGGTTTCCAAGGTGTAAAAAACGGGGGCATAATTTTTAAAAGTGTATGTTTTCAATTTTTGGAGCTAAATATTACAATTCTGTTATTTTTTTAGGTCAAAGAAAACAATTGTCTAATGTTTTTAGGCTCAAAATAAAATAATTGTTCTGTCTTTTTGGTCAATTTTAGTCAATTTGACCTTCGTGCCTTTGTGACCCTTTGTGACGGCTTTGACCTTTGTGACCTTCGTTGACCTTTGGTGACCATTTTGGTGACCTTGGTGATTTTGTGACGCTTTGTCAATAGTGACCTTTTTCTGGATGGTCTGGGGTCTTGTCCAAAAGGTTTACTCCTTTGTCAATTATTAATTAACTTTTTGCTAAGTTAAAAGAGAGATAGATTTTTTAAAAAAACTTATTTTTTTAATTCACTCAAAAAGAAAATAAAAAAATCACTTGGCTTCTTAAAATGAGATTATAGAAAACGGGTTAAAAAAAAACGGTTTAAAAATAAACGCAAATCCGCAATTTTTACCACCTTGAAATATTCGCGGGACTGACGACAAATATAATTATCTCAAATTATAAATGAAAAAAAAGATTAATAAATTATGTTTTTTAAAATAAATGTTTTAAAAAATTTATTTAATATAAAAGACCCCCAAAAAAAAAATCGGAATAAAATTTTTTTTTTTAATAATAAAAAATAAGTTTAAGGTAATATTTATGTTTATAACTTAACGAGTATTAGAGATACGATTGTGCTTGTGAGTAGTGTTGTTGTGTATGCGTGAGTACTACGCGGATAAAAGAAAGAAATGTATAGAGTGGAAAAATGAACGAAGAAATGATGGGGGTAAAAATGAACGAAGAAATGAGGAGGGGATCAGTTGAGCCAAGATTTCAATCCCTCACTTATACTCTTTTGGTAGGTACAAGATCTCTTGCCCCTGCAATTCTCGCATTCAACGTACAATTTTGCCGCTGTCCCTCCGTATCTGGAGGTAATTCCCCAATTCAATGCCGCTTTCTTAGTATCCCTCATCTCCTTTTCTCTTACCTTTACTAATTCTGGTGATATTCATAGTAAATTAGAGTATGAAGTGATATATAACCAAGATTCACGAACACACTTTTCGTAACAACTGTTTTAGATCTCGTTTTATCCTTCTCTATTGACTGTTTTTGATCTTTAGTAATCTTTGACTAGCTCTAACTTACTTGAGCTAATTATAGATTAACGAATAATTTCTTTTTCACTAAAGTCTGCCACAGTCCTGAGAATTAAAGTCACAATTAAATAATAGAAAATAATTAAAAATAAATCTGCTAATTAATTATTTTATTCGCTCAATAGTTTTATTCAAAGTCAACAGGATTCTCAAAAGAACTTCCATCTAAGGAACTGTACAATAAGAAAAATGCAATTACTAATTTTTGTATTTATTTTTTCTAGTATTTTTTTTGCCTTAAAAAAACAAAAGAGAAAACCATACTCAATAGAAAGTGGAAAATTGAAGACAATTAATGTCACTTAATCAAAATTTTATGTTTTAATTTAATACTTATTTAAATGTTATATATTAAGAAAAAAAAATGTTTATTCTAGTAGCTCAAATTCTGTGTAATTTCATGCACAAAGTAAATAAAATGAGCCTCATTCATGGCTATAGGATGGTGAGATGAGATTTTTTTCGCGGTCATCCATACTTTGGTATTTATTTTGGTGTTATATAAATTTTTGTGTCTTGGTATAATGATTTGGTGATATAACTATCTTATATCTATGGTTTTTCTTTAATATTTTTTTAGTTACGTATGAATTTAATACAGAGTATCTATAGATTGCGCATTAATATGGCTCTAATTCGACAATATTATGGTAATAATAGTGACTTGTATATAATTTCCTCTAATCTAATTTACGACTTTAGTGATGAAATTTTTTTGAGTGTGAAAATTAATTTCTGTACTCAGTGTAGCGTCGAAATGATTCCTGCTCTTTTAACTCTACTTGGCAAACGTTTGTGAGATTTAGGGTAACATCTGTTGTGGTGTGAGAAGACGAGACGAGCATGGTGGCGTAGCCTTCTTTACTCGAATTCAATCTCGAAGATATGTAGACACATGGTGAAGGATAGAATATCCTAGATTTTCGTTTTAAGACCAAAGTCCTCATACCGGTCTTTACGGTTCTTTTATCTTTGTAGTTGATGAAGTCTCTACTCGTCGCTATTGCGAAGGTCGCTAATGACGCATTGAAGAAAATGGGAGCAAAATTACATGCTCATCACTCTCTCACGCTTGAAGCCCAAGTCTGAATGACATGAGCTGTTTGTGTGTCACTTTTTGAATGTGTTCACAATAAACGCACGGCTAATTCCAAAGAGGTTTTATTTCTACATCCTAACATAAAATCTTCTAAAAAATACAGTTTCCAACCAATCTGAATAGACTAAATAAAGAAGATAGAAATGACGATATAAGTTATCTAATCTTTAAAAAATAAGTAAGCTGTAATTAAAAGTAATTATATCCTCTTTCAATATAAAATATTATAACAAATGAAACAAATATTTCATGAATACAATAAAAATCCACTTTTTTCAATATTAATCATCAAAAATTCTCCAAATATTACAATCTATATTTTTATCACACTCACACTCCAAAGTATTAATTGCAATATAATAATTAAGTTACTAATATATAATTTCAAGATAAGTGTTAAGGCGAAATAAAACATATTTATTCTTTATTTTT
Organism: Trachelipus rathkii; assembly: GCA_015478945.1. Taxonomy (NCBI): domain Eukaryota; kingdom Metazoa; phylum Arthropoda; class Malacostraca; order Isopoda; family Trachelipodidae; genus Trachelipus; species Trachelipus rathkii. The sequence goes on from JABUQX010043930.1 coordinate 31,922, forward strand.
AAACAATAAGAAAATATTTCAGAAGTAAAAATGAGACTTTAAATATTACAAAAGATTATTAATTTAATTATTATTATTATATTATTATTAGTATTATTATTATTTCTTATTATTATTATTATTAAATATATTATTATTATTATTATTATTAATCATTATTATTATTATTCTTATTATTATTTATTATTTAAAAGTATGGAACAATTCTTGACCTTGATCCAAGTTGGTGGAAAAGTTGTAAAGGGAGAGATTCTTTTGTCTCTATCTGGTTATCAAAACTAAATTTGTAATATTTAATTTTGTATAATTAAAAATGGAAAAGAAAACAGTATACAATTTTGTACATTATATATATCATGTATTAATATAGATACTAATATATATATAGTTCAAACAAATATCATGTTTCACTTCTCTAATAAAAACTTCTATCCAATATAATTTTCGCGCCTCTAACAACCTAAGGAGCTATTTCATTAGCTGTTTACTTAGGCGGTCTCAGGTCCAAAAACAACGACTTTCCTTGTGTTTTTTTAAAAACTCTATTTAAAAACATCAGTTTTCTCCAAGAGCTCTTTAATCCCATACCTCCTAATCTCTCTCTGAACCCCTAAAGTTTCTCGCCTCTCATTCCTTCACATTCTGCTCTATCCCTTCCCTTGAAGTGAGTCTCAACTGGATTTTCTTATAATCTAGATTAAATCTAGATTGATTCCTAATTAGGAAATAGATTTAGGAATCGATTTAGGAATAGATTGATTCCTAGATTGGGAACTATGATTCAGAGATTTCAACATCTCTGGCGCCAACTTTACGACCAAAAAGCTCAACAAACTGCTGATTCAAACCTGATATAGAAAAAAGATATTAAGAGGAAAGTTAGTTGAAACAAAAAATGTTGAATATTCCTGCAGCTTGAGAGGCGGGATTAGAAGCAAGATTTGTTTTTACATTATGAGTTTAACTATCATAAACCTAGTTGTCTTGCTTTTAGCTTATGTGAAAATAATTTTTACCAGATATATATATAGTAGTAGTAAGGTATATATATATATTTCATTTTTTGTTTTTTGTTTATGTATTTTTGTGTGTTTGTGCGTACCATAATATATATATATGATAATATATATATATATTATGTATATATATATATATATCTATATATATACCAACTGTGTTACGTGGTAGTTATGATTCTATACTCATTATTTATATAATATATTCATATATTCAAGATTATATTTATATGTATATATATTATATATATATATTATTCTGTGTATATTGATCTTTAGTTAGTGATATAAATATAATTGAGTATTATATTGTTAGTATAGTGATAGTATGTTATATATTTTTCACTATTATATATATATATATATATTTATGGTATAGGTATATTGTATGATTAAATAGTATATATATTATGTGAGTAGTTTATAGTATTATATGTTTATGTGTCTGGGTTTATTGGTAATGGTATGAGTTTGTATGGATATTAGTATAGTGTTTATTATTAATTCCGTAGTAGGTAATGCTAGTTGATGTAGTATAGTGGTAGACTGTTTAGATATGTGTGATATATATATAATAGTAGTATGATGATTATGTATTATTATAGCAGTTTTAATAGTAATAATAGAATATATTAGGTATTTTCTGGAATATTATTAATTTATATAGTAGTACTATGATTAATGTAGTAGTGATATATTTTATGTTATGATCTATTAATATATATATTATATACTATATATATATTATATTCTATAGCAATGCAGTCTTCTCTTTTCTTCCTGAATTAGCATGTATATTAGTATTATAGTATGATAGATAATATATTAGGTAATATTATTAGGTAATCATTATAACATTATGTTTATTATTGTATATATATATATAACATACATTATATTATGATATATTATAGTATTATTAATAGTATATATTATAGTATATTTTATATGTGCTTGTATATTAAGTATATATGTATATATTATATAGTAGTATGTCGTAGTTATATTATTAGTATATAAACATGAAAATAAAAATTCGGTATAGTGCATATATTTATATATCATAATATATTATACATTACATATTATAGTATCTTATGAATTATAGATAGTATTATGTATGTTATAAATATATTAGCTATATGATTATAGTTATTGATGATTTCATTGGTGATATAGGTAAATATTGAGTATATATATATATATATATGTATATATTATATGTTTATGTATATATAGTATATATATATAATTTCATAGTATAATTATACTGTTGCTCTATACATATATCGGTAATTTGATTTGGTTTGTCATTTTATGTGTGTAAGTATGTATTATGAGTTGATTCTTAGGCGGTTAGTAGGTCTGTATGGTGTACGTACGTTGCGGATCTGTCAGAGTTTAATAGTATTAGTGGTGTGTCTTGTGTGCTTATGTTGGGATCTTATTGGTGTGGTTATTGCGTGTTTATTGTTTATGCATATATAGTATAGTATTATTGTGTTATTTATATATATATATATATATATATATATATAATATTTAATATATATATATATATAATTAGTATATAATATATATAGTAATATTATATTATATATAGTATAGTATAGTATATAATATAGTAGTTATATATTATATATAAGGGTGGATATGATAGGTTTGTAGTTATTTAAAATAAAAGTCTGCCCACAAAAACAAAAGTAAAAAACAGGAACATAAAAATTGAATAAAAGATGCAAATAAAATATATAAAATATTAATTTAAACAGAAAATAATACGCAAAGGACATAAAAATTATATTATAAAAGTGGAAAATCTCCACAAAATTTGAATTTTTAAAAATTTTACATGAAGTGTTGGCAGTAGCGGCAAAATTCCTATGTTGGCCCTTTTATGTTGGCACTTTTATGTTGGCACTGCTAATGAATAAATTAGTAAAGAACATATGAGGGTCACAGCGATACATTGACACTCTAATAATTTTTTCAAACAATTTTTTTAAAATTTATTTTTAGATCTTTGTTTTTTTTCATTTTTAATAAAATTTTATTTTTAAAATATTATATTCATTATTTTTCTTTTCATTTTTATGTTACTATTGAAGTAAGGAAATACTTTGTGGATAATTATAATTTTTTCCCGGCCACCTTCCTGAAAGAGCTTTTATATGTTCTTTATATATTTTTTTATAATTATTTTTTAATATATTTACACAATTTTGTGTGTTAACTCATTTGGAGGGTACAATTATCATAATATATATATATATATATAATTTATATATATATATATATTATATATAATAGTATATTATAGTATTATATATATATATATTTTTTATATATATGATATAATATATATATAATATATATTTATATAGTATATGTATAGTATATATATATTTATATATATATATATATATATATTAGTAATATATAGTATAATATATATATCTATATATGTATATATTATTATGTATATATATATATATATATATATATATGATATTATATATATATATATAATATATAGAATATATTATAATTATATCTATATATATATATATATATATTATAATATATATATAATATATATATATATATATAATTATATTATATTTAGGTATATATATTTATAGTATATATTATTAAATATATATATAATTATCTCCAGTTATATATATATAGTATATACTAAATAATAATATGATTATAATATATAGATATAGTATTTTATATATATGGTATATATATTTATATATATATATATATATAGTATATATGTTATATATATGATATTATATATATATATTATATATATATGTAGTATTATCTATATATTATATTATATTATTATAGTATATAATTTAGTATATATATAGTATATATATAGGTATATATATTATATATAGTATATATATGAAGTGATATAGTGTAGTGGATGCATGCAGGTAACATCCGCATCCGCGAGCATCCGCACATTATTAAGGATCCGCATCCCCATCCGCATCCGCGCTTTGCCTGCGGATGTTTTGCGGCGAATGTTTATTGTCGAGAGATTCTGATAAATGAAATTTTATAATAAATACTTTTTTTTAATAAAAATGAATCTGAAAAAGAGAACTTTCAAATTGTAAATGAGGTTGAAGGCCAATTCAAACGGCTTGATATTCCATATCGTTAATGTTATCAAAGACATTCCAATCGCTGGAATATACACTTCAATATGAAAGATGGAAGAAGTATTGCATCAAGTATCTATTATCTCTTAGCTCTGTTCGTGCACCAGTTCGTAATTCCAAAGTTTACAATCTTATTAATTTGGAAATGACATCATATCACCTGCATTAAGCTATGAAACCATTTGAAGAAACTACCAAAAAATCATCGCCAATCAGCGCCTCTACAGCTTTGTCTCTTATGTAATACATTAATGCTCAACGCTAAAGGGAAGCATTTTGAATACCATCTTTCAATGAAGAATGATGTACGGTTAAAAAGATAGATAAGATGTAATTTTAAACTAGAGGTAGAAAAACGCTTTTGGTTCTGTGGAATTTAATGACTTTCATACTAATTAGCAACTTATTAGATTCCCAGTTATTAAGAGCAAGTTATTTTGTAAGCGATATTAGAACAAGTTAAATCGTTACTTTGTGTTTCAGTTGGAAAAATGTCAATCCGAACAGTCTATTATTCGCCACCCATTTAAAAAGGAAAAAGACTATATCTACAGAACCAACACCTTTTCAAGTAAATCAATTACAGATTGCCACTGACGAATTTCTAACAGTCAGTGAGTGAATGAAGAAAACACACGCATTATCGATAAGATGCGTGCAGCAATACAAATGATTTAAAAACTATCAACCAGGGAAATAAACGAACTATATACAAATCAATGACGACCTATGAGTTGGTGCAGTGTTAATTAAAGCAAAATGCAAAATGTTTAACCACGCTTAAGTAAACTTGCAAAGGAATATACTGCCCTGTCTCCCAACTAGTGTTCCAAGTGAGAGAGTATCTTAGCAAAGGGGACTAAATATATGATGAAAAGAGAACAGACTCTCAGCAGAAAAGGAAGAAAAGGCAGAAAAATTGAAAGGCAGGAAAGGCAGAAAAGGCAGAAATTGAATGTCTCTCAGGCACAAACTTCATAGTTGAATTTACAAGTACAGATAGTTAATCTTGAGTTATAAACCTTGTAATAATTCTGTTATTTTTCAATCAGAGTTACGTAAATGGTCCACAGATGGGTTCTATTTGAGTTTGGGTGGCCCGTCAGGAAACCTGGTAAGAACTAAATTGAAAGAATGTGGATGAACAAAATTGAACTGATAATGAAAATAAGGTTTTAAATGGTTAGTGTATAGTATATATATATATATGATAATGTATTAATATATATTATATATTAATACTATATGTGTTTATCATATATTTATTATAGTATATATTTGAAACATCCGCATCCGCATCCGATCCGCGGATCGTTAAACAATTAAAACATCCGCATTCCGCCATCCGCATCCGCGGATGTGAAAAAATGACTCTGCA
>JABUQX010043931.1:0-12500 GCA_015478945.1 Trachelipus rathkii
ACAGAGGTGGCAGGAAAGAAAGAAGCACCGCAGCGAACCAGTCTGGAGTTACTAACATCAACACAAAACTCATGTGCCGACACAGCACCCCTTGTGCTACGAGGGCGTCGTAAAGGTGGTGGTACGCGAGTGGAAAGTTCCCTCGAGAGCACTTGCCTCTACAGTACCTATAGAAAAGGGATAAAGCAACAACATCGCGCCGCAAATATAAAGGGTCAAGTGAACTAGAAAGTACAGGACAGTTTATAAGGTCTTTTGGCCTTTGACTCGACCTATCCAAAAGCCGATGAAACCAAGAGCCCCCGGCCCGCCACAGATATGAGAGCAGTACTCCATACAAGGGCGGATGAGACCCTTGTATAGGTGGAGTAACTGAGAAGAGGAAAAAAAAAGTCTCGCACTCTAAACAGAACTCCCAGTTTCTTTGAGGCCGCCCTAACAACCACTGTTGATTTGAAGGTTTTTCAAAAAAAAAAAAATTTGTTTGTTAGGCCAGGATGTTTATATTGTCAACAGGAGAGACGAGGAACCGTCGAAAGAGATAGAAAAGTTAAGTATCTTAGAGAGAGAGATTGTAGAAGTTGGGTTTTTAAGAATTAATTTCACAAGCTTGAGACGACCCAACCCAGCAACACTGAAATTCTATCCAGATTCAGCGAGAATAGAATCGGAAAGATTAAAGAAACCGAGAGGCAATTTCTAGAAGTAAAAGAGGGAGAAGAATTGATATGAGTTGAAGAATGGAAGGGTCAAGTCATCGACATATGAGTGGATAGAGTTAGGATGTGCAGGTGAGAAGATCATTGATTAAAAAGTAGAAATAAAGTAGGAGATAAAACAGAACCCTGAGGAACACCATATGACAGAAAAAGAAGAAGTCGCCCATTCAACAACAGCCGACCTTGAGCGATTTGAAAGAAAGCTAGACATAAGTAAGGAAAGAGAAGGAAGGAAACCCAAAGGGAGGGGAACTTGGAAAGCAGTGACGCGTGCAATACTCGGTGAAATGCCTTGGATATGTCAAGCGCCACCCCACAAGTCTTCCGTAGTTCCTAAGGGCGAAAAACTATAAATCGGTTAAATATAGGAAAGTATATCGCCAGTAGATCTCGAGCAACGCGAAAGCCGTACTGGTAATCAGAAAGAAGCCAAGATTCCAGATGATCTAAGAAAGTGAGAGTTTGAGAAGGGTTCAAAGATCTTAGAAAGAATACAAGTGAGCAGCTATAGGGGTAGTTAGAAGGATCAGAGCTGCTTAATTTTTTCGGATTAGGTTGGACATATGTGCGCTTCAACACTGAGGGAAAGTGCTATTATGAGGCATAGAGAACATATAGTTGAACGAGGGGTGGGGTTAGCACGGAAGCACACTTCGCTCAAAACTCGGAGAGGAATCCATCCGGACCACCCGCCTTCCTAAGTTCATAGATTTCAGGAGCTCATGGACCCCGATCAAATGAAATGACAGGTAAAAGGCATAGGCACCTGAGAGGAGAAGGAGGAGGAAGAGGAATTCCAGAATCGTCCAAGGGTTAATTGAGGAAAAATAGGAGGCCAAAGAGAGATTAGTCATTGAACCTGGAGTATTAACAACAGAATCATCAGAGCGAATAAGAGGAGGAAAGGATGATTTGCAGAAGTTGTTAGAGATGGTTTTGGCAAGAGGCCAGAAGAGATTTGTCTGTAGGAGAACCAAGGAGGTCAGCGCATTTTCGTTTACTGAAAGTCCGCGCTTTGCTCGTCGAAGAGTACCCTGCAACGATTTCTAGCTGAAATGAAAAATTGGAAGAGTGATGGAGAACGAGAATTTTTCCACACCCGATAAGCATTGTCTCTAGCCTGAATGGCCAGGGAACAAGCACGATCGAACCATGGATTTTGGGGAGAAAAAGATTTAGTCCAAGAAGGAATGAACCTGCTCATCCCATTAACAATTACAGTTCCCACTTTATCGGCAGAATCTGAAGCGTCTTAAGAGTCAAAGCAGTCACTTCAATTATAGTTAGCGTAGAAGCAACGCAATGCCCCCCAATCGGCCCGATCAAAGTGCCAGAAAAACCGCATAGGGCAGGATGGAGATGTTGGAGAGAAAGTATTAAAATTAAGTGATATAAGGTTGTGGTCAGATTTACCGATAGGAGCGAAGGTGGTGTATTTATAGAGAGAAGGACTAGTGGTGAAACATAGGTCAAGTGTGTTCAAGAATCGGTTGGGACGATCCGGAATGTGTGTATGTTATTTAATCAGTTGCTCCAGATCGTTGAGAATACTGAATGATTCGGCTTCCTCCCAACTAAATCAGTAGGAGAGGAACCCAACAATTCAGTTTTGTGTACATTGAAATCCCCTAAATAGAGGACCTCAGTATTTGGATGAGAAGATATAACAGTCTCGTGAGAAGTAGTAAGGTAATCAAAAAAGGCATAAAAATCTGTTCTGTTAGGAGAACAGTAGCAGAAGCATAAGAATATTGTAGTAGAAGGAAGAAAGATTTTAAGCCACAGAACATCGAAGTTAGGAGATTCGAGATTCTCGAGACGTGTTATAGGAATGTTTATATTTACATAGGCACATACTCCACCCTTCAAACGGAAATTATAAAATAAGTTATAGTTGGATATATTAAACGAGTTGAAGGATGAATTCTTAGCCATCTGGGTCTCAGACAAGAGCATAAAATTAGGTTTATAGTTAGAGAGGTAGTATTCCATGGATGCAGAGTTTAGAGTGCAAGCCATTGATGTGGGAAAAGTCAAAAGAAAGCCACGCCTGTGCAAATCTGCTATCATACACGCACACGCAAACACAAAAAAAAAAAAAAAAAAAAAAAAAAAAAAAAAAAACAGACAGAAACAAATAGACAAAAACCAAAGGAGAAATGAGGAAAATTTATTCGTACGCTAAAACCTAAATTTTAAAACGAAAGAACCCTATTTACAGCAAATATCTAAAATATGAATAATCCAGAAAATTTAAAAACACTCACGCACTCACACGCGCTCACAAAATTGCGTACAAAAAAAAAAAATACTATTCAAATAGGTAAATATTAGATAAATCTGTATAAATTATAAAAATGGCTGTCCATAGGTAAATTTTACGCTAAAGACCAAGTTGGAGAAACACTAAATCTAAGTTAAAAAGAAAATCGAGAAAAAAAAACATAGCTTGGTACTAGCTATCTATATCGAACTAGATTTTTTATTGAATCTTAAAGTTTCTAATTTGTCACCCAAAAAGTAAGAAGTATCGGCTAAGTATCGGACATATTGACCGATACCGATACCTGATACCGATACCGATACTATCGGTTCACATCCCTAATATATAAAAAATGTATTTTTGCAGTAGATGTTATTTTTTCGTTATCTTTTTATTTCTTCTATTTATTTATAAAAATAAGAAATGTACTTATATATATATATTATTATTATTATATATAGTATATATATACCTCACGATATATATATATATATATAATAACCTATATATAATATATATACCTATATATCATATATAAGAAGAAGACTCTATTTCTTATAACCATGAATTTATTATTTCATTCATCTATTTAACAATAAAATATATCGTAGGAGTTCATTCACGAAGCATTCACGCACAATTGCTTACCATTTTTTCCAATCTTGCTACATTAAGCATATAAATATGTGTTTCTATATGAGTGTGCGTGCTTATGTAAATTTGTGTGTATTTTTGTGGTGTGTGGTGTTTGTCTTAAGATTGGATTATATCTCCATTCAAAAAAAAGATTTTTTGTGTAAAATGTGTAATAGTAATGAAAGAAAATTTTATCTTTTTAAAGAATTATATATATATATATATATATATATATATATATATAATATAAATAAGATAGCTGGAAATATATATATATATATATATATATATATATATAATATATATATATATATATATATATATATATATATATATATATATATATATATATATATATATATATATGGTGGGAATGTGGCTGGAGCGATTAAATCTTTGGTGGAGGTAAAAGGACTTAAGTCTTGAGTGCGCTAGGATCTTACATGAGGGTATGTTGTTACCTGTATTAATATATTGTAGTGAAACTATGATCTGGAATAAGAGGTATAGATCTAAAGTACAATGTGTTAAGTTGGACAATCTTACGGGCGTGTTAGGTGTGAGAAGAATTGATAAAATGAGAAATGAATGCATTAGGAAGTTGTGTGGTGTGAAGAAAGAAGTAAATGAGAGAATAAATGAAAGTACATTTAAAATTTAGTACATTGGTCATGTATGGAAAGGATGGATGACAGTCGGTTGGTTAAGCGAATGCATAGTGGTGAGTGTGCTGGGAATCGTCCGGCTGGGAGACCGAAGAAAAAGTGGATTGAGTCAGTAAATGAATACCTGGAGGAAAGGAATATGAGTTTTGCAGAGGCGTGAAGAAAGGTGCACAATAGGAGTGAATGGCGGGGTTTTGTGATGGGGTATGGTTGTGGCCCACCTGGGACAAGGGATGAACCCTAGATTGACGAGATGCCATAGTAAGGGTCCGTCGCGGTCCCGTTAAGTTCTAAGGTGGGTTTTTCTGACTGAGGTGAGTTCTTACTAAAGGGTATAAAGGGGGTGGTAAGGCTGGGCTTTCTTTTCGACTTGCCTCATATTCTTCTACTACTATTCTATTCCGGTGTATTGACTTGCTCGTGCAAAAGCTGATGTGCTCATTATTTGCACAATACATTGTGAAACTCAAACTTTAAATAATTTAATATATTAAGTTATATTAACATTAATCCTCTATATTTAAAAAAAGGGATAAATTACAGAATTTAACAATGAATTGTGACTAATGATTTTCTGTTTCATTAATTAAACAGTAAAAAATTGCAACTTTATACAATAGACCCCAAAAATTGCATTGCAAAATTGAAAAGGTATCGTTAGGAAGGTTGTGATAAGTTTGGTTAAGTATCATTAGATTAAGTATGTATTTTAATCTAACTATACTTAAAAAAAATAAAAATAAATATATATAATATAATATATATATATAATAATATATATAAATATATATATATATATAAAGTTGAAGAATGGTAAATGGTTTAGATGAAATTACTAGTGAAATGATCCAGAGCGGAGGCGAGAGGTGATTGATTGGATTTGGAAGTTGTGTAGTAAAGCGTTTATGGAGGGTATAGTTCCAAGGGAATTGAGAGAGCAGTAATGTACCCTTATATAAGGTAAGGGAGAAAAGGGAACTGTAGAAATTATAGGGGAATAAGTTTTATTGAGTGTTTGTAGGGAAGGTATATGCTGGTATTTTTTGGTCGAAGAAGTGCGTCGAGTGACTGAGAAGCTCTGATTGGTGAAGAACAAGTGCGTTTTAGGAGTGTAGAGGATGTGTGGATAAAATCTACATGAAACAAATGATTGAGAAAAATGAGGGAGAAGAAGAATAAATTATATTTAGGTTTTAATGGATTTACAACAGGCGTATGATAGATTTAATAGCGATGATTTATCGTAGGGTAGCAGTGATATATGGGTGTTGGTGGTAGGTCTTCTGATGGCATCAAAGTATGTATGACGAATAGTGAAGCGTGTGTAAGAATTAAAAGAGTGCCAATGGTGATTGGTTTAGGATTAATAGGGGAGTGAGACAGGGTTGTGTGTTATGTCTCCTGTTATTCATTGTATATTGGATGGGGTTATGAAAGGAATTCGAGGTGGGGATGGCAGGAAATGGTGTTAGAATGATGGAGAATGGAGATGAGTGGAAGGTGCCCTACCTATTATATGAGGATGATTTGGCAGGGTGTGTAAAAGGAGGGGTTTGAAAGTAAACGTAGATAAGAGTAAGGTTATGGTTGTGAGTGAGGACAGTCCTCAGTGTGAAGTTATGTTAGATGGTAGCAGCTGGAACAGTGTCTGAGTTTAAAATATTTAGGATATAATGTTGGATGAGAAGGGAACGGATGATGCAGAGTGTAGTAGGAAAGTTGTGAAATGGCAGGAAGGTGCTGGTGCAATTAAATCGTTGGTGAATGTAAGGGACTAAGTCTTAGTGCGCTAGAGTCTTACATGAGGGTATGTTGTTACCTGTGTTATTGTATGGTCGTGAGACTATGGTCTGGAATAAGAAGTATAGATCTAAAGTTCAATGTGTTCAGATGGACAATCTTAGGGGCATGCTAGGTGTGAGAAGAAATAATAAAATGAGGAATGAACTTATTAGAGAGTTGTGTGGTGTGAAGAAAAGGGGTAAATGAGAGAATTATAAATGAAAGTATGTTTGAGATGGTTTTGGTCATGTGGAAAGGATGAAATGAAGTCGGTTGGTTAAGCCGGATGTATAGTGGAGGTGGTGTTGGGAACCGACGCTGGGAGAACCGCAGAGAAAGTGGATTGAGTCGTGAACGAATGTCTGAAGTAAACAAAATGTGAGTTTGGCAGAGGCGAGAATAAAGGTGCATGATAGGAGAGAATGGCGGGGTTTTGTATGGGGGCATGGTTGTGGCCCACCTGGGCCAAGGGATGAACCCTTACATTGACGATTTACCATAGTGAGGGTCCGTCGCGGTCACATGAAGCTCTAGGGTGGATTTTCTGTCTGTGACGAGTTTTCACTAATTAATGGTAGAGAGGGGGCGGTAAGGCTGTTTCTTTTCGACATTTGTCATTCTCTCCTACTGCTTTTCTTTTCCGATGCTTGTAGCGCTCCTTACCCCCAATCTTGGGAAAAAAAAGGTAGATAAGAAAAGAAAGATATATATATTTTTTATATTTTTTATTATATATATATATATATATATATATATATATATATATATATATATATATATAATATATATAATATTATATATATATATATATATATATATATATATATATATATATATATATATAGGCCAGCATCCCGAAAAGGCCAGGCATGTAACTAGAAAACTATAACATATACACGAAAATAAATATCATTTTATTAATCAGGAAACATTTTTACCGGCATGAATTAAAAAAAAATTATTTATTCTAATTTTATTATCACTCATATATTAGTTAAGTGTGCTCATGTTTGTATGAAAAGACCTACCAAAGCCTCGCAGTCTCGAAGAGTAAAGCTTGCCATGTCGCTTTTATAGATATATTGGAACAAAATATTCATTTTTTTTCTTTTTATATCCTTCTTAGAGGGGTTCGGGCCATACGGGAAAGAGGGGGAGACGCAAGTCCCACACCGTAATACCCCGGTGGACCGAGAACCCCGACTCTATCTATCGTTCTTGTTTATTCGTGGGTATTTGTCCGTTTTAAAAAAAAAAAAAATTCAACGTTTGGCACTTTCCGTCATCAAGTCGTAGTGAGCGGCAATCATCGAATTGTCAAAACTGTAATAATTTTCAAGATTTTACAATTTTAATTTTAAACAGCGTTATTTTTTTTATTTTTTTTTAATTTCTGCGGTAAAAATGTCTCCTGATTAATAAAATTATATTTATTTTCGTGTAGCTGTTATAGTTTTTTAGTTACATTGTGACTTTCGGGATGCTGGCCATAATAATATATATATAATATATATATATATATATATATATATATATATATATATATATATATATTTATATATATATATATATATATATATATATATATATATATATAATTATAATATATATGATATATATATATATATATATATATCGCGTCCAAAAAAATTGATGTGGCAACCTTACATTCATAGCATATTAAATAGTTGATAGTTGTAATAAAAATTGATTATGCAAAAAAAAAAAAAAAAAAAAAAAAATCTAATGTTATCGATGAATCGTACGACTGAGCGTAAATAAACAATCATCAAATGTTTATCTAGTGCCAAATGTTCGGCACCCATCGAAGTTAAAAAGTAGATTTTTACTTCATTTTCGATGTAGTCTATAAGTAATTAGACGCTACAAACTTCAATAAATATATTAGGGGTTTATACATCTTATAAAGTTTATCCAGAAGTAAGGAAATCTTTTCATAGATTTTGCTTGCAATTTTTTTGTCAAAGGATAGAATTTTTTTGTCAAAAGTAAAATTTAATTCTATTTTAATATTCATTCGAGTTTTCTAAATGATATTATAAAAGGAAATAAAATTTATCGAGGAACAAAAGTTTTATATTAGGTAAAATTTAATGAGGACCAAAAGTTTTATTTAGGTATTTTTCTGCATAGACAATTCTTTTACTTCTGGGCATGCCATGTTCAGTTTAAAGCTGCCATGATAATGACGTTCAGAAGGTCAAAGTATTGTATATATATAAATAATAAGTTTCTAAGTAAAATATATGAAACTTGTCATGTTCAATCTAGTTTGAAAATTTGATAAAAATTGGACGAACGGCTTAAAAAAAAAACAACAAAAAAAAAACGGTGTTTTTAAATTTTAGCTATTGTATAATGGAGATTAGGAGACATAAACGCTTTAACTTTTACGTAGTATACATCTAAATGAGTTTTTTTTTCAATTGTGCATTTAAATTCGGCAATTCACATTGGGACCAAATAACAAAAGATTGGGTATTATTAAAAATGCTCTAAATAAAAGTTTTGAAACTCGCCCAGTTATATCTAACTTACTTTTATGTATCTAACTTATACGTCTGCGTACTTTATAATATCTACTGTTTTTTTTACTACTTCTAAAAAATTCAGTAAAAATAGAGTGAATAGACTTTTGTATTAAAAGCATGGAGAGTGAGCTAGTTAGAGGTGGCAATTTTTCTACAATATTAGATTTTCACATTTTTTTTAGAAGTTTAAAATTAAATCAATGCCTTTTAAGCTTTAAGTTAATCACATTTCTTTTATGTATTTTTCATGAATAATTTTCCTCATCATATTCTTTTTTTAATTCTTTCGACAAGTTACAACAAGTTTAGAAATAATTAACCAATAAGCAATTACCGCAAATCACACCAAGTTTAAAGAAAAAAATATCTTACATAATTATAGAAAACCTATTACTGCAAACAAATTTTATATATGAATATACTTAAATATAAATAAACATAAATTAGTATACATATTCAGAATTAGATTATCAGATCAGATTAGATAATAATTTGTACATACTAGTATCCTCCCATGAATAAAATGCTAGTAACGAATACCCATAACAAAGCAGGCAACTCAAAACACTAGCATTACAATCTTTCACTTTCGAAGCACAACTCGCCTTTATCAGTTTATTTCGATCAATGATCGTTCGTGTGTGCGTATGCAAGCAATATAATTAATAAGCCCTTCTAAAAGCCTCTAATTGATTTAATAATAAATGACCTTAATCGAAACAATGTCTAATGGGACAATAATAAAGAAAAACCTGAGCGTTCTACGTTGTGGCTTTTAAAACAAGAAAAATTAGGGAATCTGGGGAGTAGTCTTCCACTTTCCGATTTTTATCGTCTTAAATGTGAAGATGTTCTTCAAAAAATAATTCTTTATTCCAATTATTCTACAAATATTTACATCACCTCTGTTAGTATATATATTTACTTAAATTAATGAAATTTGTTAATAAGTTATTATAGTATTTAAATTAAGTTAAATAAATATTATAGTATATATAGATATATATATTATATTAGTATATATATTATATATATATATATAATATATATATATAAGATATATAGGATATATATATATATATATATATAATATATATATATATATATATATATATATATATATATATATAATATTTTTAAAAAAATACAAATGAAAATTTAAAATACAATCAAAAAGTGTTTATTAATAAAAAAAATATAACCTTTTGATTTTTCCCAAATATTGTTATAAATTTAAAAATAAATTTTGATTAAAAATTGTATCTGTGAGCATAGCATTGTTTACCATAAAGATGCAAATATTTGTATAAAAAATTTTTTTTTTAACTATTTTTAATGTTTAAAATGAACTGATCATATTGCTTAGTTAAAAATATTAAATTATTTCGAATTTTAATTTGTTTATGCTGGTAATAACAAGTGGTTAATCTTACTGCATGATGTTTTTGTTTACATTTTTTGGCAAATGTTATTTAGCTAAAATAAAAAATATATTTTTAAAAATAACTAAATCATTAGTTAATACAAACTATATAAATATTTTTAAAATTTGAGTATATATATAATAATATACTATGTCTATGTTGTCAAAATATATAAATAAATATCCTACTATAAAAAATTTATATAAAATTATATATATATATAAGTATTTATATATATATATAATATTATATTTGTAATATATAGTATAATATATATAATAGTATAGTATATATATATATATATATATTATATATTCTAAATTTTTTTACTAACTCATTTTTTCCTTTATAATTATACTATTATATAGTACTATATAGTAATATTATATATATATATTATAATATTATATTTATATATATATATATTATATATATATATAATATATATATATTGAAGGGAATAGTTGGACAAACAATTAAAATCATTAACCAATCATTTTTGAGAATACAATTTTCCTTTTTCCTTAGAAACAGTTCTCCCCTATTCTTTGCAACGAACCTTAAAATCTTTATTACTGTTATTCCCTCTCTTCTATCTTCTATTCTATATTTGTTTCGTTCTTCATTTCCTTCCTTCCCTTCTTTGTTTCCAGAGTGAATTAAACATGAGAGAAAGCAGGATTCTTTAAAGGAATTTTTATTTTTCTAAAAAAAAATATATATATATTTAATTCATTAGAATATCTTTATATATATGTAGACATATGTTGGGGTATATAAAATATATCGTACCGTATTATATAATATATATATATATATAATTATTAATATTTTTATAGTATTATATATATTATATATATATTTTATATATAATATATATAATATATATATATATATTTATATAATATATATTTATATGGACATAATATGTATATATATTATATGTTTATATATCTATGATATATATATATATATATATATATATATATTATAATATTATATATATATATATATATATATATATATATATATATATATATATATTATATATAATTTATATATTTGTGGACAGGAGTAAAGCGACCCGGAATCGCGAGACAAATTGAACATTGTTCGATTCCCCTCGTCCTATATCCAATAGCTAGCATAATATTTAATATATACTATATATAAATATATATATATATATAATATATATATTATATAATTATAATATATATATATATATATATATATATATTTTTTTTTTTTTACAGATAAACACAACCGCTCACGGGCAGAGCCCTAATCTAGGAGGGGTGTACTCATTTAACGTCCGAGCAGGACGGAGCAAGCCCAAGGAGAGAATAAGCTCACATTCTCCCACCCGACGAAAAAAACAGGTTGCGAACCTGGGACCCTCGCTTTGTTGGGCGAGTGCTCTAACACGTGAGCTATCGGGGGCTTTTTATACTAAATAAAATTATGAAATCAAAAAAATAACACAATATATATATAATACATAATACACATACTTAATACTAATCATCGCTGTTATTATTGTGACAACAAATGAAGTCATAATTCCCAGCAATATTATGCCTTCCACTAACATAACACTATTAGAATAACAACACTAACTAATTACCACTGACTACTAACAACACTAAAATACTCACATTTAATAAAAATATCGATATTAAAAAAATTAATCACTATTAGCACTTGGGATTTGGGAGTTAGCGTCAACTGCAGATTTGATCCATACATGGGAACAAACAAACGGCTGATAGGTGTTTCCAACTCCATGTAGCATTTAGAGGAGTCAACTTGATAGACTAAACGATTCTGATGCCATTTTAAGGACGAACATTTGAAATAATCAATATTAAAGACGTAGAGGTCAAGTTCTGCTTTTGTATGAATCAATTTCTTAAAAGTATACTCTATTTCACTTTTTTTACTTCACGAGTAATTTTTAATTTGAATTTAAATTTATTTTTCAATTTCAGTGTAGAAACAAATAAATACTATTAATGCAAAAATATAAAATTCATTTCTCTTCATAAGATTATAATTTCTTGAATGTTGAAAATTTATTATCGCTCCATTTCATTCTTCACTAAACTAGAGCATCATTTGCTACTCATATTCCTTTCTGTTCCTTCTCTTTCCTGATGTTTCCCTTCTAAGATCTTGCTATTTCTTCTCTTTTCTATCACATCTTGCTCCGATGACACCAGAATCGCTAATATGAAATATTTCGCTAATATATATATATATATATATATATATTTATAATATATATATAGTAGAGTATAATATATATATTATATATAATATATATTATATAATATATATATATATATATATATATATATTATATAGTATATATATATATATATAATAGAAAATCTCATAATCAGTGAGTTACGAGAGCGTCAGATTCAATATAAATGAAATATACGAATAATATTCGC